>SSSI01008772.1:0-12448 GCA_004796505.1 Oryzaephilus surinamensis | reverse complement strand
ACTGGTTCGGCTGTCTAACTCAATTAATAGCAAATTGAATTTATTATATCCGCAATAGATATCATGTTCAATTGGTACCATAAAAAACGACAATAATTTTTTCAAATTGATTTTTTCGGTGTTAACTGCCTATCGTAATAATGGAAACAATAACGAATAATTATTACTCCTAAATAACGAAATTGCGACTAAATTTTGAGTTTGAAATTGATTTGGAAAATTTATGTTGAATTTTATTTGAATATTTTACAAAAGTTACAACAAATTACAGTTTATCCACATCGTAAGTGAATAATATATTACCACAAATCTGTTCAATAGTTGGTCTAAAATCCTTTCGATGCAGTTAATTGTTCATTACTGGTAAAGATTATATTTAGTCAGCATTATATGATGGGTCAAATGGCACAGGACAAACCCGCCGGCGAAGACCCCATTGGCGTACGTGGTATTGCTGTTCATGACATGTTCATGACTGTGCTGACTGCACTATACTATGTCCAATAATTTATTAGCGAAAGAACATTAAAAGGCAACTATAGGTCACTATTTAGATAAAAGATTCGAAACTTTATTACACCTAACACGAAAATAAAGTGCCTTTTAATGGTCGAATATTTTTCCACTCGGAATCCAAACCCCAAACAAAATACTGTACAAAATAAATTAAAACCAAATACCAAATCACAAAAAACCACATTCTAAAACAATTAAACATTAGACCTATATAACAAGTTCGTCAATATATTTTATTTTGTCGATACTCTTTTTTTTTGTATAATAAACCAAATCGGTATGATGTTTTTATTAAACTAGAAATATAATAAAATTGAGTTACCTAATACAAAATGATAATATAACGATATAAATCTAAAACATACTAATATTAAAGTCGATTTTCAGAAATATGAGGCTATCGAAAGAAGCGTATTATAGAATTGATTGTTTCATCTGCAAAAAGAAGGGAAAAACATATTGTAGGCATTCAACAATGGACGTATAAACTAGATATTTTAGAAAGATATCAGAGAGTACGCTTCGTTGAATATATATTTGATATTACGCCTAAGAACTTTTAAAGCTTTCATTGTATGTGTGTTCACATTCTCATTGGTGCTTTCAAATATTATTATATGTACAGTGAAGGGCACATATTGATAAAAAAAGTGCAAAAAATTGATGTGATTATATTAAATAATATATGAGCAGAAAAACCGTTTTATTCTCCAAAAAAAAGTAAATTTCAACATCATTTCAGTGAAAGAGAGTGATGGTGTTGATCACCGAAACATTCACACACATACATCTACCCTCATATTATGTATATATCCACGCGATTTCCTTTTTCCTTTCAATTCACTTCAAATTGTTTATTTAGTGGAACTAAGGGGCATGTTTATGGAAAGAAATTACTGCTTATATTTTAAGGAAACGTACATTCGAAGTATTCCAAAGTGAATATTAGGAATAATTTACAATAATTTACATGTTCGAATAACAAATCGAAATGAGTAACTATTTTTTTTCCTTATATTTATTTATAAACTGCTTAAACCTAGAGTAGACAAAGATTTAACTGTCACTTTGCACTAGTTAAGGCTTACTATACTATGCAATTTTCATATTTATTTCAGTAGTGTTGATCATAATCGGCTCATAAATTATTCACAGTGACATGTGTGTTAAATTTGTCTGGATAATTACTGCCTCTCCAACTGAACTAAATATATATTTAGAACATCACAAAGTTCAGATTAGAGTCGATAATGTGTATGAACACACAGGTTCCAATTGATACCATTGTCATGAATGGGTATACAATGTGGCGTGCGATAAACATAAACTTATACAAGTGAATATTCAGTTGCCAAGAGATACTTTAATTAGTAGTAGTAAATAAAAAGGTTTTGTAGCAGCATCCTGCGTCCGGTCGTTGGCACAAACTGCAATGAAAGCCTGAAATATTTTTATTTCTGTATGTATGAACATCTGCAACACCTGACCCGATCTAAACACTTACCACAAAACCCATTTAATTTAAAAAAAAAGTTACGCTACGAAAACTTTCACACTAGCTGAACCGAGTTAAACTAATTAAAAACTTTTTGTTTAGTGCCATTTTTAATGTAGGTATCTATTTCAGAATTAAAAAAAAACGGATACAAATTGAAAATGAATTTAAGTAATTAAAATGATAATTTAACACAGCCATAAAGAAATGTGGCCATATGTAATAATAACACGTATTATATACAATGTCACTTTAATATTGCATTTATTGTTGGATTTTGTGGTCACACAATATTACATCGGAAAAAGGTTATTAGTATTTTATGAACCATATAAAATCTATTGCTTTACAGAAATTGAATAGATTCTATCTGATAATTATGAATTCTGTTTTTTATTACATATTCGTCTATATACTATATGTCCAGTTTATCATTGAAAATTATTATTGTAAACGGTTTTTGTATACCAAAGATTATTTATACAACTAAAGCTGTGTACGTATACATATTAAACAACAGTGTATGTAATAAGCAAAAACAATTTTGTAACAGATGCATTTGATTTGATTTGAACAAAAACTTAATTGAATGCTTTTTTTGTATAGAATTTATTAAATGTATTTTTAACTTTTAAATGGAAAGCTACGTATATATAAAATTAAATATACATACATACGTACATATTATGTAAAATAACCATTTATAAATGAAAAAGTTTGTACTTTTAATTATTTCACTACATTCTATTTCCCTTTTATATTTTAACAAAATATAATAAAATATTTTTCTTTGTTTAAGCTTTATCCATTGTATTATATAATAATTAAGTTCCATATTTTATCTCTTTATATGAGAAACTATATAAATGTGAAAACGAGGTGAGTGCGTAATTGGTTTCAGGGAGGGTCTTCAGTTATGAAGGTATTTTGTGGGATTAGATCCCAGTCTATGCCATAACAAACTTGCAAATGAAATGATCCTATTCCAATAAGTTCCATTCACTATTGTTAATGATAAAAGTGCAAACTTTGCTACTTAACTCAAACTGATGCAGATTTTAAGTCTTATCCAACGCAAATTCAATTAAAATACATTTTATTGAACAGATTGTGGCGTGCACATAATATTTGTTCTTACACATTTTAATATATCTTATGGGATTTAAATTGTTTGAATACGTGGTATTGTAAATTAAAGTTTATTGAATGTAAAAGTTTAAGATTAGAAGCACGCTTGTTGACAATGTGTAATCATAAACATGCAATAAGCCTTTCGATTACAATTATACCTTCGGATTATTGTTGAACATGAAAGCGCTGACAACCTCTAGTTATACACAGGTTGAAAACCGAAGGGAAATATAATATAATTCATAAGGAAAAACATACAATACATTTTAATTAACCGTATTATATAAACTTATTTAGAAAACAATTTTTTGTTAGAGAAAGTGAACAATTTAGCTTCAGGAAATTTACAATGAAGGAAAATGTATGATATTTATATAGAGCAGTTTACTTTTTCTTGAGTGTATATAGTTGTCACTTTTATTTTGAAAAACGTTTTTGTATTCGTTGGTTACTTCCGTAATAAAAGCCTATGTTGTAAGTTGGAAATGGTGCAATCACAATTGGTCGCTGAGGGGTTCAAAATGGAAAGCGTATTCTTTTCTACAGTCCATTATTCTGGCACATCCTTGTGGCTGCCGTCGATTTCTCGTATAGATACAAATCTGATTCTATCAAAGGCACATTACCAACTGTTTAATTGATTCGTTTCAAATGAATGGAAAAAATTCAATTTTTTTTCAATTACTAGTAATTTGATCCCGTGCCAAAAATAAAAATCAATTGCAAAAACATTTCAATAAGATAAACCATGTCACAGATTTTTTCATTAATTTATGTTATGTATTATAATGAATTCATGTAATGTACATTAAATGTTTGCCAATAAAGTTACATTATATTCATGAATTACAAATTTTAATACTTCTCTAAAATTCATTAACGAATTCTAATCAATAAATAAATACAATATCTATAAATTTTAATCAACTATTCAACTATGTAAAACTGTACTAAGGCATTTTCTTATAGGGCCTTGTAATATTTAATGCTTGAAATATTTGAAAAACATACTGCAATGCCATTTAATGTCAAATAAATGATCCATAGTGGACATAAACTAGTATTGATCCGTTCCTTTTTCAACTGTCGTTATACCTATTCCAAGTTTGCATTAAAAGCAGCTGAAATAAAGGTATTATGTGGACCGAAGTTTTAGAGTTCCGTTGTCAGCTTTTATTTGTGTTTTTATTTCTTGTGCAGCGAGAAAAGAGAGAAGAGCGACTTACGCCATTTTGTCCCCAGAGGATAACATACCGTATACTCTTAAGGCCCAACATTTACTCGAGATCGTAAATAAGAAAGAGTGAAAAAAATGTTTGGTCCGATTAAATTCGCGTATTCCTCTCCTCTGGTGTTGTGTGTGCCAGATGACCCACTTAACGTATAAATTATATTATCAGATTACTTTTTTTATGCTAAGGGTGCTGATAGCTGTAAAAAGTTCATTAGCTTTAAACATCATCAAACAACAACATTTTAACATCATCATGACAGAAGTTCCAAAGGATATTACAGTTGGTAACAGGTAAACTAATATCACTCAAGCAAGCAAAAAACTAACACACACATTATGAGTCAGTGTTGATGTGACAGAAGGATATCTCAAGTCATCAACTCTTTTGATCGCTTTAATTAACAACTGAAATTTTATTTTAGATCTGTCATCGTGTAGACGATAATGACTTGTAGCGTGCTATTTATGGCATTCTTTAATATATATTTTTATATCAGAGAAATATAGAACTTGCGGAATTCTATTGGATCTTTGGTAAATTCTAAATTTAAAAATATAATAATATATGTACAGGTCGATAAATATATTTAAATTAAAATTTGTAAGAGATTTAGAAAAAAAATACGTTTATTTACTGGAATTAAATATCGATTACAGTTTCAAATGTCAAATAAAATAAATAAAAGTAAAAGAAAAACACAAAATGGGCTCAACAATAGATGCTATCATTAATTTGGAAAAAATATACATTTAGAGTTTGAACACGTATCTATATAATTGTTTAACTTAGAAGCCCTTAAAAGAATAAATTTCCATTAAATCTTATTGCTCACTTAAAATTATTTGCTATACATATAGGTTTTTAAAAGAGAATATCCAGTATTAAAAATTTTTTTATACTAAGTCGACTTAAAGAGATGCAATTTAATAATTGATTCACAGACGAGCGTCACCAAAAACTTGAATATATTAAATAAATATTATGCTTAAATGCATTTTATTTTGTAGAAATAATTGTAGGTACATATTTGATATTGTATAATATTCAACCGAGACTTTGCTGAAACAAAGCACTATAGACAGTAATAATGTGTTACCCTTTAGAATAAAGACTTTTTGACTTTACTAGGCGCAATCATTTACATGTAATTTACATTGTAAATGATCTCTATTCACATCTATTAAGCGGTGTATCTACATACATACTGTACATATACATATACGTGTACTACAAAGTACAAATCCGTTTAATTTTACACATACTTGTTTTAAAAATACACTCAAACATATGTGCCTACATACCACTCGTATATGCACATAATAAGTATGTTAATAATTAGCTAATGTACTCTAAGATCGTTAAATTGCTTGTTCTGATTTTATGCTAAAAATTCACAAATTTTTTGTGATTCAACAATGTTCTTTCCTTTGTAAGTTATAAGTGAAAACAGTATTACAACGTTTTTCTTCAATGTATGTCATAGTTTTTAGTATTATAAGTTGGAGCAAATACGATAAATACATTAAGTTTTCTGTATAAATAAAACACCAAGAGTTAAAACTATACATACTACTCTATACGTGTATGTGTGGAGAAAAACACGAACTGAAACTCTCAAATACACAAAGCACAAGGTACATAGAAACTTTGGTCACTATTTGCTGTTGTTTCACACAAGGGATTTGTCTTAAACTAATTTAATATATGAATCTGTTGTTGGAGTTTCCTATGGAAAGATATAATATGAAACTATATATGAAAACTCAGCTTAGTCAGCCGAATCATACATAAATAATATGATTATGTATACAAACCGATTTCTATACATATATAGCAAAATAGTTTTAATGGATGTGTTATTGCAATCTGAAAATATTATTAAATATAATATATATAAAGTATCTAAACTCGAAAAACCTATTTTCGAATGGTTCGTAATAATTTCCTGCAAAGCTTATAATCTGTTGAAGATTCCCGCTTTCTGTTCGATATCGAAGTTGCTCTCAACACAAATTGAAAATCTAACTGGTTTAGTGGAGTATATAAAAGCTTGAGGTAACATCTTATCTAGAGCATTTGCCCATCTTTCCATCTCATTTCGCTTCTCCTGCACCTTTTGACCCTTTTCAAACAGTTGACCTCATTCGACCTACGGATATGCATCGCCACTTTATAACCATAGATACTACTATAGTTGGTAGCTAAATCGCTTTCGCAGTCAAAGACGAATGAATTTGACAGAGGATCTGACTAATTTTATACGTAGGTTTCAAATTAATTTACTAAAGCGGATTTCTATTTTTATGGATTTCAATTTTACAGCCGCAAAATGGCTGCGGTTGAATGTTTTCGGTTTTATATTCACCATTGAATCAATAAATTTACCTTGTGAACTTTAAGGTACTTAATAATACACATTCATTTTTAAAAAGTTATATTTGAATATCTATTAAACATGAAAACCGTATCAAGACGTTGCGTTTCTGTCATTTATTTAAATGTATTTCGGAAATAACTTATGAAAATGGTTTCATTTTATTAACTACTTAACAATATTTACCTGAAATCGTAAAAATAAAAAACGGTTGAAAATTAATCTACTAAAATTTTGACTAAAATGACAAAAAATATTTAATTAGTCCATTTTTAAAAGGGAAGTAAAAATATAAAAGACTTTTAAAATAAAATGAGATTGAAATAAAAAGGTTTTTTTATTATGAATGAATTCTACAAAAATAAATCGCACTTAACGTTCAGGATTTATTATTTTCAGTTGAAGTAATTCCTTTTATTATTAGAGAAAAGATCCAAAAAATGACTAAGACAATAATAAATTATTCTGACGTATTGAATAATTAATTGAATTGTTATAATAGTTTCAACAATAATCTTGTCGTCAAATGCCTTGCAGACATATTGGTTTCGATTTAATCTTAATACATATTGATAATCTATCTATACCTATATTTATTAACCAGATTATTATAGTTTACTACTACTAAGTATTTCCAGTAAAAGCTTTTATGTTTGTTGTGTAACTGAAATGTACACAAATTATTAGGAAATCAAATACAACAAAAACATATTTAAAGTATTTGTTTATATATACATATGTGCGACCAAGCTTTTGCTGTAATTAGTAAAAAAATGGTATATAGAGCGAGAAAATTTGAATGTTAATGAAAAAGACCTTTGTTAACATTCGCTTTGAATGTAACCGTAGTTGTTTTTGTACCGAACATAATTTACCTGTCAGATATCCTATATAGCGTAGAACACACAGCTATTGTTATATTGTGAATCTTTTGTGTATAACTGAAAACAAGTAATTTCTATCTGAAATATTGCAATTACAGTAAAATTATAGAAAATAAAGGAAAGGGACAATTGAGTCGCTTTTATGAATACATACCTGTATTTGAGGACTTTGAGGTATTACTTATTACTTATTTCTATGTTTTTTGGTGGAGATGAAGATAAGTCTCATCGACTTGTTTTACAAAATAAATTTTTATTCGATTTTTCAGTGGTTGTAACCATTTAAAAACATGACTTAATAAACTACGTAAATATATATTTTTGAAACAGAGATATTAGAAGTTAAATAAAATAATCAATAGTAAAAGTCTAAAAGTAAATACTTCCAGACTTAAATAACTATATACTACATATAGATACACAATAATCAGTTTTGGGAAATGAGACGGACTTTTCAAGTTCCAGTTCAGTGAATTTACAACGAGCTAGATTACTAACACTGTAACACTTAGTTCTGAAATTTCCATGGAGAATTAACTCAATAGAGCTCTATTCGTATAAAGCTTCATATTATTAAATGCCTGGAATTTCTGAATTTGACAATTTACGAAATTAATGTAATAGCATATACAGCTGAAATTATTCGTTGCATATATATGTAAATACATACAATACAAGTAAAAAGATCATATTGTGCATAAGTATACGTATTCTTGAAATCATTTTGTTAACAACTAGTTTCTGATTAAATAAAATTAAACAATTATTTAAAGATTATTAACAGATAGTAGCCTTGTACTAATTGGATTCACCAACTGAAATATTCTGTATAGAACTTTTGTTGTTATAATACTTTTCAAATAAAGAATGTATAGGTTTTTTTTTCAAAAATAAATATTTTCGCAAAGAAAATCACCGTAAAATCTTTTTCGTTTGTACAAAGTATCATGCATATTTGTTGTAGTTTATAGAAGAAAATACATCATATACATATATTTCAAATATTCCTAAAGAAAAAGGAAACATGAATAAGATTAACAAAAATAGATAGAAATAACTTAAATACGTATCTAATTCATTTGATAAAAAATTTAATTAGAATATGTACACGGACAGTTGATTCACAAATGCTGTTTTTATATCAGCTTTAAATTGTGTAATTCTATCCAATAATTTTCCCCGGTTTTACTATTTAGTTTAATATACCAGAGTAAGTGAAAATGCAATTGCTTGGTAAGCATTTATAAATGTGCCACATTGGTGACATTCTACCATCTTATATGCTTTTTTTCTATTAAACTTGTGCTCATTGGTGGAATGTTATTGCAAACATAAAGTTTGCCATCCAGACTACTGCTTAGTTTTATAGTCCTTTTTGTGACCCTCTTTGTTATTCACAATACATATTACATATACATATATACTCGTACTTAACGTAAAATGAATAATTTTATTCTATTTGTCATAGATATTATTCAAAAAAATTTAGATATACATGTATAGGCTATTTGGATATATCTATTTGTAAATTTTTAATTTTCTTTATTAAAATGGTAACTATTTGATAGAAAATTTATCTGATATCATAAATTTGGAAACTGTTAAAATGCATCGTGCCCTGCTGTTTATAAAAATATATTTTTGAATGACTTTATAGCTCATGACTGGCATTTTTTACTCCCTACGGCTTTTATGTATACAGTTTCCTTATACACATATATTTCCCTAAAACATTTATGTCTTTTTTAATAGAAAATATTTTAACAAAATTATTATATCTTGAAAATGTGTAACTTTTTTTCAAAATATAGTTTTCCAATGTTAGTTGCCAAGACCAAGATACGAGTAAATCTTAACATAAAATTATTATACATATTATAATAACAAATTAGACGATTTGTAGGTAACTATAAATAGTTTGAAATTTCTACCCACATTTTGACAATGTACAAATATAGATTTGTATATTTATAGAAAAGTAGAGTATTGATTGACTTAATATTGTATTTTCGATAACTTGACTAAAATGTAACCTACTTTATCCTATCTTCAAAATTGCACCTGGCAGACCATTTCCAAAGATGATATGTAGCATCTACTCCCACATCTGACAACAAGAAAATTTACGTCTATATATAGAAACTGCTATATTATATATAGTATAAGGTCTTGCATTGTGATAGAAACTTTCAAATGTAATAATATTTTACATTTTACCGTATTTCGTTCAATACGAGTACGTATATACTGGAAAACTGAAAATAGTGCACATAGGTATCTGTTAAAGTATGTAAGTAAGTATGTATAGTTATATGTATGTGAAAATAAAATCTTTTAACATATTTTGCAACAATATACAATATAGTAAAAAACAAGTCTTTAGATCGATCTCCATTTATGTACAAATATTTTAATAGTAAATTCATCTGTAATTAGCTTATAAGCAAGCATTTTTATTAGTTTTCATATAATGAAAATAGAAGAAGAAACAGATGGTATATTTTAAAATTAAAAAGCAAAGAAATTAGAAGAATAAATGTTTTAATGGAAAATATAGTGTACCTACCTAATAAATGGCGGAAACATTAAATTACAACTTCGTAATTTTCAAGCAAGGAAAATACGAAATAATATCTATATAAAATGTTCTGCAAGTAATTTAGAGAAGGTATAAGCAATTGAGACAGATTGCGAAGATGTTATAGCATAAGACGGAAGATAGTATGAGTAATTATATAAATAAACTGGAAGCAGCACAACACAGTAACGAATTTATACCTTAAATAATTTTTTTATCTATTATTAACTTGGATATACATGCAATTTAATAAGAAAAATTAAATTACAGTATGTAGCGTGTTTTCCAAACGAATTTTGGAACCGAATAAAAATTAATAGTTATACTTTTATTATAACAAGAGCGTGAAGCGAGTGTTTGTCGAGACCGTAGGCCGATTATAAAATATATTTTATTGGGTACTGGTGTACTGCAAAAATTATTGATTATTGTTTATTTAATAATTAAATTAGATATCTTATGAGTAACGAAGAAACTGAAAATGTATAAATGTGGTTCATGTTTGACATAGATTTTCTACTAAGTGTACAACTCACGTAAACTAGAATCGGTAAAAATGTGGTTTTACGAGCACGGCCACTGTGTTGTACTGAAAAATTAATATTGTGCAACAGCGCTTGTCGCGCGTAAAAATAAATATTGAAACTAGGGTTAGTTTTTATTGTTATTGCCAGAAGTTGTACGCCCTCAACCATTACCATTATGTGTGTTTTAAACTTGTCAAACCATATACACGAGTCGAAAGAAAAAATATAAGCACTAAAAATAAACTGTTGTAAAATTTAACAGTATTTTTCACCCCCTTTAAAATTAACGCGGTTAAGAAATTAACGCTTTCCATTTATGACAAACTAATATAAAAGTTGACTGAAATTCTGATATAATTCTGTTTGTCACTGTAACTGGTTGGAAATTGGAAAAACGGAGGACGCTTTTTCACTCTTCGATGTAAATGTCACTTTTTAGACGTTGTCAATAATTGAAAAACATCTCTAAAAGTTAGAAATGGAGGCGGAATTGTTTGGAAGCTTCGAATGATTTCATTTATTTTCTCCACCAACAAACACACATTTTCATTTCTTGTTTGCTGTTTTGTACTGTTCTACATAGAAACATACATAGATATGTGTATAATATGTATGTACCTACCTACTATATTTTCCAATTATTTATCATATGAGTGTTGTTTTAACATTCTAATGTTATAATAATGTAATAATATATAAACAAATGCATTTCAACATTATAGACTCTAACTCTAACAACTAAATAACTTGTTAACTCGTTAAAATTCATTAGCAAGATTGCATTTAAACAACATTATCCTGGAATTTATATTTTAGAAATTTAAAATATTAATTTAATTACATATTATACTGCCTGCTCGCTAAACCGTTTATTCAATACATCTTATTTCAATATACAAAGTCGGACATTTTTTATAGCTTGTTAAATTTTATTGGTTGTTATTAAATTTAGTGATTCATTTAAATGTATCCTTCTCCTAGTATGCAAATTAATTGATATATTGCCCTTCCTGTTGCACAATTAGATAGATAGTAAAAAAATTGTTTGTTAATATACATAAATCCAAAAATGTGCTCCTAAAATAAACCAATATATACTCGTAGGCGGTTTTAGAATAAAAAAATGCATATATCATTTTATACAAAATTCATTTCTGATTTACAGCCAACAAAAAAAAAATAGGAGCAATATATAAACGTAACAAAATTCGAATAAATGCCGTATAATTTATTTTACGAATCTGTTGAAACTATATACTGCTTCAATTTAGTTTCGTTTTATCTAGTAACTTCCCTTCCACCCTCACATCAAATAATACAAAAAAAGAGAACAAACTAACTATATGCTGCACTATTGTCAAATATACCAACTGTGAAATGTACTAGATCAAGTTGATAGACTCATAAATATGAGGATTTTATACGGATAAGTTACATTATAACGGCAAAAACATTATTTAAAATTCATGTTCTATTTAGGCCGAACATTTCATTGTAATAAAGTGAGGCAATAAATGCCTATGTTTAGTATTGCATTAGTTGCAAATGCACATTACCACACTTTATCTCATTAATCTGCTTTTAGGTGATATTTCCTATTAATTGATCAAAAATCAAAATGCGTTTTGTGGAACGATGTTATATTTCATGCTTGTACACATCAAATTTAAATTTATTGCATAGTCTTTTTATGTTACAATGTTGTGTA
>SSSI01008765.1:0-12382 GCA_004796505.1 Oryzaephilus surinamensis | reverse complement strand
TTGAGGACTACAGCTGTGATATGAAAGTTAAAATTTTCTTTCTTCAGTATCTTATTGAAGTTCACGTGTCACCAATACCATCCTATATGCATACATATATATATATATAGTTATATGGATAAAATGGTGAGTAGAAAGCAGAAAGCACTTTGATTACAGACCGCAATTCCCGCCATCGATTCAATTATGTACTTAGAATTTACTTCAGATTTGGAAACTTTGTTAAATGCGTAAATTGTTCCTTTGGGCTTTCTTCGTATAAATTAGTCTTTGTATGTATAGGCAGACATTATTATGACACTTTACCTTATAATATCTAAAGGTGTTATTTAAACATAAATAATATTCACCATAACGTCGATGCCTAAAATACTTTTAGCGCCATTATACGAGTATTATCTAATAAAAAGTGGCTGCATAATTTTTATATTATAATACATATATAAAAAATGCATGAGGGCCGTTCAGGACATTACCTATTATTCGTTTTGTACATACATATAGAGTTTTGAAAAATATATATACAAAATTTTAATAAATATATAAACATTTCTATAAGATATAGGTTAGTTTATATTATATATTAATATTATATGTATAGAATTATGAATTATACACATATATATTATATCATATGAAAAAACTATAGGTTACAACAAACAATTTGGCGCTTTTCAGTTTTCCCAGTTCATTTTGCCAATTTGTAGTAGGTATACATGTAGGACAAAATAACATTTAACCACAAAAATAACTATTGCAATCTATCGATAGCACTGTGTACTAAACTTTATATCAATATAAAAGTTTTCATAATACGTTTAATATTTCGTCTATTCAGGTACGGGAAAAAAGTGTGATTGGTCAGCTTTCACGTGATTTAATTTTTTAAATTTTATTGGTCGAAAGCAAGGTTAGAATGTGGAGCATTGTGGCAAATGTAGGTATACAATTATTGGAATATTTTGAAAAAAGGCATAACTCAAGATGGACGATTTTTCTTCCATATCTGAATAGAGTATATATAATAGGTATAGAAATTTCTGTATGATATCTAAATTTGTATAGGTATAAAATATACAATTCTATATAAATTAAGTTATAGAGTATTATAGACATTTTTTAAAACTGTATATACCTATAATACAAAACAAATAATAATATCCTGAACGGCCCCTCATACAAATGATTATAAATTATTATAATAATTAAAATTATATAATCCAATGTAAGTTCATACACGTGCATATACGAAAAACTATTTATGAATTTATGCAATTTACTAATTAGTTCTTCTTAAATAATATTAGCACTTCAGACATGTTTTATTATTAAATGAAAATAGTTCTGAAGTTTCAAAAAGTTTATATGGCAAATCTAAATACCTGCACTGCACTTACTATATTAAAATAACTGATTTATTGTTTTACTTGCTTATACATATATGATAATCATTTGTGTTTATTTTTGTTGTTCAATAATGCCTAATAACAAAACTGTATTGTGTATAATATATAATTATTAATTAGTCTAGACTTCTATATATGTAGTTTCTATAATACCTAATAGGCAATAATATATATAGGCTTAGTGTATAGTATACCTAACTGTCTAATTGGTGGTAGTTCTGTTTAAGTGGAATACTGGAATAATTATATTTTGATAACAACGGTTTATAATAACATATTTAAATATACATACATTAGTACATTTTTATTATAGGACATAATACATATTATTATGTATGTATATACATAATACATACGTTATATAATATTTGTCTGCACACATACACTTGAAGGAATTCATTTCGAATATATGGCTACGTGCTTAATTAATTTTGAAACTATGCTGTACTCGAATTGTTATGAATTTTAGAAAATATCAATACAATATAATATAGGTTACATACATTTATAAAGTTTGTGTGGTTTTGTTTTATTACTTAAATCATTTCAATTTTAAGTTAATTTACAATGTATACTTGAAATTATTAAAAGACAGTTTTGTAGCCACATCTGATAAAAATATTACTTTGAACAAAATTCAAAGATACATATTTTAATATTTTAGCAAAAAATAGTAATATCTTTTAATATTCTTTTATTTTTAACGAATTATATTTCAAAGAACCAAAGAGAAAATGCAAATTTTGTTTTGCTTTACTAACAAACATGAATTTCAATTTTAATTTCATTATATTATACAATATACACAGGATTACAGGTGTATCGTCATAATAATAAGTAATATCGAAACACATTGCAAAAAAGCCACCAAAACATGGTAGATTACTTAATGATATAAAAACATCAAACAAATGTTTTTTAATCATTTATTCCAGCTAAAAAAGGGTACAAACTCTACAAACATAATTAATTAAACATTTATAAAAATAGCTATTGATGTAATTGGAAATGTTGTTTACCACCTAAATAAGCAAGTTGGTATATAGTTCTCAAAAACAAAAATACTAGAATTGGTGGATATGTAAAAAATGTGACTGTGTAAAACTTTTTGTTTATCACACATAGAGGAAGTTTCAAGGATGGAATTGGAAAAAACGGTAGGCTTTCCCGTTGAGGAAAACATAAACACGTATTAGAGTTGAGTTTTACAGAAAATCGCATAACTTTTCCCACCTCCATGAATTTTCGACACTAAAAATACATATAATTCATTCACCAAAGTGGAGGTCTGGTTATCATGCTATCCTTTCTATCTTCATTTTATCAATGTTGCCTTTTTGTGGTTCATTCGTAAAGTTCACAAAACTTTCAACATAAAATATTACAAGCCATAAAAGGCATATGAGTAACATTATGTTATATAAATAGGCTACTAAAACTGGCTCAAAAGTTTAAGTAAAGTGAATACAAGTATTTTTGAGATGAAAACTGTTTAAATAATCGTTTTTTTACCAGCTATCCCATTATACACCAGTTTTTTTCAATAGTTTTAGGTGCACTTCAAATTACTCTGTTAGTGAAACATTTAATTTACGTTATTTACATTGCTTTACAACTAGTCACATAATCAATTTTATATAATTTTATTTGTTAATTTTACTAATGAACAAATACATTAGAATTCATTAGATAAATAAAGACATATATGAGGCGCCAATTAGGTCATTACTTTTATTTTTGAATATACATTTGTAATTTTGAATAATTTGCACTTGTATATAAAATTTTATATCAATTTAAAATGAAATTCATTTTATTATCGATTGAGGAAGAAGGTTTACTAGTTTTATATGGTTCATTGTTAAATTTGTTCATATATAATACGGCAAAACGAGGTAATTGTATTTGCATACAATTAAAAGCAAGATTAAAAGTATTAAAGGAGACGAAGTGAGGTTATAAGAAGCTATTTGCCATCTATCTACAATAATACTGTAAACTACACATTTTGTTAATATGTTCAAGATTTTTTATGTAATGTATAAAAATTTCTATAGAATGGAGCTTGGAAGCATTTTTTTTTATTGTTTCAATCGATAGAGCATGTTAAAATAAGGCCCTCTGTGAAAAAAGTTCGTCTCAAAAGTTTCTCAAAAAATTTCAAAAAATTATTAAAATTTGAATTTTTTGCTCGTGACGTACACAATATGTGTGACGTCAAAATCTTGGTATTGGTGGTACCAACGTTCGACACTGAATACAATTCGATGTTTACGTTTTTAAGGTCGCTTATTGGCTCGAATATTTCGTACGTCATCAAAACTTCTTTAGTGAATAACAAGAGAACGGGGGGACGTAGAGAGGAACTGATTTCGTTAAAAATCGTAAAAAAAATCTAGTTTCATGTGTTGTGATTAAAAGTGGAAAATTCCAATATGCTTCCAAGCTCCATTGCATATTAAAAATGTTTATATGTTCATTTATACTGAATTCAGAGAGGTATGAAAAATCGTCCATCTCGAATTATAACGTTTTTTAAAATTATCCAATAATTGTTACATTTGTCACCTTATAACCTTGGTTTCGATCAATAAAATTTCAAAAAGTAAATCACGTGGAAGCTGACCAATCATATTTTTTTCATCCCTAAATGAATGGACCTTATATTCCAAAGTGATAATTATTATATTCTGACCGGCGCCTCATATTCGTATAAGATAATTCAATATTCTCGTACAAACGATTTATAACAAGATCTAAAACAAATAATGGCATATTTTTATTCCTTTATAATATAAATTATCCAGAGCAAAAACAAGAGTGGTTCGGTTTTCCTCATTTTTTCCAATATAATATATCGTACAGTCGACAACAGTTAGAAAACACATACAAAGGCACACGAAACTGTCTGCATTATTGGATGACTGGAGTTGGAAAAACACAATTCTTTTTGTAAAACATTCACGTATACAATTTTTGTGACGGCACGCTCTTATGTCAAAATCAGGACAGGAATTAAGTCAAAACAACATTTTGAGATGGTGAAGCTACAATTTAGGTAATGTTCAGTAAGGCTGAATTTATCTATGTGTAAATAGCGACCGGGAAACAAACATATTGTCATCGTTTAGCGTTTAGCCGTTTACGTACTTATTCGTGCTTATTCTTTGATTAAGTAAAAAAGAAAACTTTTTTCACATATAAATCCATTTATGGCGTGCTTATGGCGGTATTAGTAGTTGAAATTGTAATAGCCGAAAGTGCTGCATTTTTGAACATAAAAGTTTTATTTTCAATTAGAAATTTTATTTAATAGTTTCGAAGATGAAATTAAAAACTTTTTATGTTGTTATAAAAATGTTAACGTTAAAAGTTTTTATACATATTTATAATTTTGTTAAATCAACACAATAACTGTACTCAGTTATAAATTAAATATAATAATGGTAAAGGAGTTGTGTGATTGATAAAGGATCGTGTTGAAGATTTCATAAAGCAAAACATTAACAAAGAAAATTAATCACCTTTGGGTTTTATACCCAAAAATGATTACGTATTTTACAAAATTCAATAATATGTAGAATTCTGTATTTACATAAGTGTGGTTGAAATTATTTTATGAATATAATTAAGTACATATATTGTATTCGTATATACGTATTTCATAATTTTTGAATTAAATTTCGTACATTTTCAAACCTAATATTTCTAAACATATATTTAATTAAGCTTACACCCAAATAACCAGTATTTTAGATCGTAAATTTGTTTGTTTACATAGTAAATTCTGACTTAAATTTGAACATTTATAACACAACAAACAAGAAAATATGTGCGTCCTGAGATTGCATAAATATTTAATTTATCATCTTTGTTACACACATAGACTTAGCTTTTATATAGAAGCTAAAGCCTAGATTTAAGAAATTTAGTGTCGTTTAGTACCAATCCTAAGAAATTTTCACAGTTATATACGTGCCTTATTTTTCAACCGAAAAAAATTGAATGCTGTAAACTTTTTGTTTGCTCAAAAATGTGGAATAAAATAAAATTGACGTCCTATTAAGGTCAACGCTTAATGATAAGGGCAATAAAGTCATCAGAAATGGCCATTCTTGATAATTTTGGATTCCGCGTGCGTTTACCAAAAGAAAAAGGTACAAAAGAAATAAAATCAATGGATCTAATTCTGCTCAGATAATAAGGTCACTATATATATGTATATATATAGATATATACTATATAATAGTAGATATAGTGGAAATTTTTGATTAAGTTTCGACGTTCGACAATTTGCTAACTTGATAAAAATTAGTTTTCCGGTAATTGCTTTATTGGTTTGTATATGTGGTAAATTTTATGTCAATAACAAATGTTCCTTATTTCATTTTCAAAATGATCTAATTTATTCTTTTTTTACACTTTAAACATATGACAGGGAAAATAAGAATAAGATTAAATATATAAACTGGCTTTTACTGAATCAATAATTTTGTAATGTGAAAAATGTTTTAGAGTTTTATTTCGTCCTAAAAATACATTGTTACATACAAGAAGTATTATGATTGAATAAAAGATGACTGCAGTTGTTATCTTATGAAAACAATTGCATTTTTCTTTCTAAACAAATATTCAAAATTATAAAAGCAATTACAAGGTTTTTAATTTGAAAAGAAATCCAGATTGGATTTTCAAAAGGACAGTTTATCAATTTTGCTCAAACGATAACTGTCAAAAACATTGCAATATTGTAACCGATAATAAAATGTTTTAGTCGTGCCCACAAAACATTGATTTGTGGTTGAAATGTATCTTGTTCATTTTTATTTGCCCGTTATTGCTTCGCTTTTGTATTTTTCTTTAACTGAGTAAAAAAAAACTTTCACCTGCTACATGGCCTAAACTTTTTTATGATTTAGTCTCAAACAAATTCACATTTTATCATTTTAAAAATATCCGTCTCGATTAATATTTCAACTGTCTGGTATGAATGTGTATTAAATAAAAGCGCGATATAAAAGCAAAAGTTTTTCATTGACAAAAAACACTCACAGAGGTGCTTTTTGTTGTTGTAGTTTGTCATGTATTTCATATATTAAATTTTACGTTTTTATTAAAATCCTTTAAGTATATTAAGTAGAAGAAAATTCTTCAGTCTGTTCAGACTTGAGATAAAATTGTGATACATTTTCGGTGTAAATTTATTAGAAAAGGATTCGGTACTATATATGGCATAGCAAGAAATGAGGATATAAATTTAATGTCTTGTTGGGATCCCTGCTGGCGATTAAGTTGTCAAAAAATAGTACAGCAATCTGAGAACCATCACAATATATAGGCCGGTGTGTGGTTCTCTTGTTTGAAAATGATTGTATGAAACTGAGTATCTGGAAAATAGGTTATTATTAGTTGTCTGCATCAGGAGTTTCAACGCCGAAAGCACCCTTTGCTCTCTGGTTGTCATCGATCTTACGCCCGCTACACACCACCCCCATCTCTTACAATTTTGTGTCATTATTGTTGTGCCCGTCATGCTCCTCCCACATTTTAGTATGATGATGCACTTAAAGCTTTCAACAATCCATCACTTCCGGTGTGTGTCTTCCAAGTTCCAACACTTTTCTATATAAAATTGTCCACTTGTCGTGCAAAACTGCACTTTAAAAACAATTTCAAGAGCCTGATGAACAATCGGCCCTTATCAGTGTATAAACCACCTAAATATTCTTAATGATTTTCTAAAAATGTTATGCCCAATACGCATAATTGTCAACGGGGAAATAATTTGACTCTTTTATGTTTGTTCGTTCAATTTCAAAAAGAAAGATTTCCATGTTGTTATATTCCCCCTGATTTACTAAGTTTACAGTCAATTTCACCATTTTTTTCAATACATATTGAAATAAGAATTTGTGTCGTATTTTTATTCATACATAAAATTTTATAATCTAGAAAGAGTTTTACATAAAAATACGAATGTATACATTATAATTCTTGTTTTATGTTTGGAAATTTATGTATGTTGACAAAAAAAATCTTAAAGATTCAAGTGTGTGATTTGTTAAAAATATGTAATTTCATATTTCTTTATATAATTTTGTTGGCTTTGTTATTTTATACAATTTATGTCAGATTGACGAAATATTATAAAATTACAATTGAAATACAAATGTATTATAATTGTGTTTTGTGTAATGATATCTACTGACCCAATACTCGTACCTATATTGTTATACGATATGAATGAAAAAATGTGATATCGTGATAACTAATAAGGTTCAGTAACAGATTTTTTTTTGATTAGTGAACTTATGAAAAAATCATTGAGTAATACAACAAGTTTTTTAATAATTTCAAAGACTTGACATTCTCCTTCTTTAATATAAATGGTAACAAAAGTACAAAACATAGGAACAAATGTCATTGCTGACAAGTTGAGCGAATAAAGTTAAAATGAACAAAAGTATTTCCACGAAGAAGTGTTCCTAACTGGAAAAGTAGCACTTTTCTTAACTGGTTTCTAATAATAAAGTGGCCGTTGTTCATTAAGTTCTAGAAAAACAGTATTATATTCCATACGTGCAATTAAAATGACTTCCTCATTTTCGAGAAAAATGAATTCTTTCGCCAGAAACATATCACATTTCTTATTAAAACTATATAATAATTTACTAGAAAATCTTTGTTATGTTAATTAAAGAGGTTTCCTTCACTGAATTTTACAAACTTTACTAAAACTATTTACATTTGCATTTATAAATTTATTGATTTCAAGCAAAATTATAATATAAGATTTATTAATTTTCTTTTCCAGAAAATAAATTTCAAATCAGTATAATTTGAATGATGCTTTTGTAAGTTTACATTAAAGGGTTTGTTTTTTTTAATGCATACTTTAAATTTACATATAATGTTTATATATGTATATTCAACAAATTCAATTTCAAAGGAAAACAAATTAAACTAGTGGAAAAATATATAGGTATGTATACTTTAAATTGTGTTTAAAAGGAAATTTTACATGAAACATATATAGAAAGTTATTACTGGAAGTAGAAACTCCTGCGGGCTGTTGATTGTAATTGGAGTGAATATAATGGGAAACCATTGACATTGCATGTTACCACCACCATCTTCTGTTGTTAGTTTCAAATTTGTAATACAACAAGTCGTACTTGTGGCACATTATTTCACTTTGAACACCCACATAAATCATTATCAAAGTGGAAGACAGAAATTAATTTTATGACAACTAAATACAACAACAACAATTTACATCACGTTGTACAAAAAGATTGTAGAATCGTTTTAAAGTACTTTGTTTCTACAAAGACTATGAATGCATTTTCCAACCATTTTTGTTGGATGTATGACAATAGCAGCTAAATGGATTTAAATTATCATCTGAAGAATGAATGAAGCAATTTTACATCCATTAAACCAAATTGCAACTATGAAATTTTAAATTCTTAGATATCATTCAAAATGCGACCTATTCACAGGGGGATGTGCAAAATTGATTTAATTACGGTCAATTTAAATGGACGTCATCGATGACATTGGTGATCACATTTTGTGATGGCCAATTAAACATTGAACAGATAAAATCCCAGTATTATAGTCGAAATATGTTACCATATATTTATTTTATACACTTCAATAATTTTTACTTTATATTATGGTTTTGTATATACCTACAATTGTGTATTTGATTTTATATGCGTGCATTTGACGAATTTGATGCTTTTTTAATGTAACAACACCCCTTTGTCACATAAATATTTTATGTACATTTGGAAACATGGGCTTGTATTTTTTCTAAAATTTCTCACCATCCATTTGATTTTTATTTATACATTTTTTTAGTGGAAGAACAAAGTTTTGAAGTCATATATTACATGTTTTATGACTTAAGTAAACTGTATTCAAGTATATATAATAAGTTAGGGAAAGTTTCGACAATTGCATTACATAAACTGAATTTCACATAAAATTTATGATTTATCATTTTCTTAATAAAATAGTGCTCTACATATTTCTTTGGATCTTTTATGAAAATATACGAGTTTTGATCACAAACTCAAAATATGAAATGAGTCTTTCAACCGTGCTAAAAGCTTTCTCCGCCATTTGTGTATTTTTAGGGTATTTTTTAGTGGATTTCATATTTTGGAAGTGGTATATAAAATGTGAAAAAATATTGATTACCTATTGCAGTAACAATTTACGACATTATAGTAAAGAAAAATTAAGTACAATATTGCAAAATGTTAAATGGAAAACACCTTTCAGATCACTTTACACTAAATATATACAAATGGCGTCTATCTTCTTTTACTGGTCCAGTTTTTAATGTGTGTTTTGGAAAGTTGAAGTATTAGTATACCAATATATTTTAGGTATGTGGTTTTTATCGTAACTTTTCCTTACATACACTTTTCCCTATTTATCCATACATATTATTTTTAAATTTTTTGAAAAATCAGTTTGCGGTTGGTAATTTTACTAGTCCACAAAGTATAATGCCATACTATTCATGTAAATATATATGTATATGTTCAGTTCTATTAAATAAGTTTCATCAAGATTACATAGAAATAGCCTGCCATTTAGAACAACTTAAGGAAGTTCCTTTTGTAATGAGGCAGGATAGCAGATGTTTGGAATATGTCTAACATGGGGCCCAGAGAGACATCTGCTCAGTCGCGCGCGTTATTCTCCCGGTTTTTGGTAAACGCTTTATATATATAGATATATATAAGACATAGTACGATGTTATGTACACTCTTCTCTTTTGCCCGTTTCATCGTTTTATACCAGAAGAGATAATGACATCAATAGTCAACAAAGGAATTCCTATTATATTATCCGGTACGATGCTATGATGGTGGATTAAGAGGCTATATTATTTGCGGTTAATAAATTCTAACATGAGCAAATGAAATAACTCATATATACATTCATTATTGATGCATGCAACCACACAAAAGAACTATACAAATTTCGATTTAAGGCCGAATTTTTGGATACGGTCCAATTGTAGTAAATTGTATAGGTGTCGAAAAGTTTGCCATTGTTCCAGATTTCGTTTTAAAACTATTACATCGTTTAGAATGTAGATTTAATTAAGACCAAATGTGAGCTTTACGTGAATGTGTTTTGTGGAAACATCTTCACTATTACTTCATTATGTAATACATATTATATGTATAATATTTTAAATGTTGCCTTAAGGACTGTTGTAATAGTTTCGGTGAAAATCCTTTAGAGACTGTCGGTTACGTTATATAGTTAAACGTTTTATTAACTTAAAAGCTTTCAGTATAAGTGAAACGTTACAACTTACTAAATTTTAAAATGCGAAGATGTGTTTTTTATTGAATCCAATTACAACCAACAAATCTTTTTTAAAATGACCATAGAAGTAAAATGGAATTATATTTTTAGTGTTTTTCAAAATAAAATTGAAACTGTTCTTTGGAATGTCCTAATTATGTTTAGAATTCTTATATAAATATTTGAAAACAAAATTTTGTTAATAATCGATTATATAATAAACATTACTATTTTAGAGAATTCAATTAAACCAAAACATTGAATTATGCAAATTAAAATCACATACAGAAATTTACATACATATGCATGTGTGTGTTTTCATTTAATATTAAATTAACGAATTTTGAATACTTACAGAGAATAAAACGTGACAACAAAAGCATATACCTATGTATTAATATAAATTATGTATACAATATTATATAGAAAAGTTTATAAACTGTTGAAATTCTATTGGCATATTACTGTACATTCATGTTTATGAATGACACTAAATAAAATTTGATAATGTTCAAACACTCACCACCAATAATCCAAAATGAACTATTTTGGACGTAATGTCGTACATGATTTATATTCATTTTGCGTAACGGTCACATTTTATATACTATGCATTTGTATAAATGGACAAATTTGCTGATATAGATTATAATTTTTCAACATAAAATATAAAATTTGGGTTAATTTCAGTATTGTGTGTTTGTTTTTTATAGAGAACTTTTTATAAACAAAATTTTGTACACATTTTAAACTGATTTTTAATGTGCCAAAAGCACAAATTTATTGTTATTAATAGTGACTAAAATCAATTTTAAAATAACGTACGAGAATAAATGTAATCAGAAATTTAAACTGTTTCTTATTCAAAACTGCAATTACCTAAAACAATAAACACACAATACAAATAGATGAAAGGTGAAATCTAAATGTAATTTTGTTGATTCTCCGAATAAGTATTAATAATTTGTTAATGCTGGAAGATGGCACTGGCCCTCTATCTATATGGCCTAGATATCAATAGGTGTCATAAATATAGAAGCATATAAACGGCTCTGGAATTTGTACAATGCCATGTTGAAACTGAAATTCATAGATAGTCGAATCTAAAGCATGCAATGACAATATTGGCATAGTTGTGAGAAGGGGTTGGGCACAAATCAAGAATACAATAGCAGCATACATATTATCTCTCTGTATATATACAAAAGGCTATATAATCATATAGATGTATATATGTATGTAATGTTTGGTATTATTTGTTTGCAAACAAAATTTGCCACAATTCATGAATTTATTAGTAATTGCATATAGTATATAGAAAACATATTTCCAATTTGATTTTTAATCAGTAGTTTAATAAACTAAGGTCCATTCATTTAGGGATGAAAAAAATATGATTGGTCAGCTTCCACGTGATTTAATTTTTGAAATTTTATTGATCGAAACCAAGGTTATAAGGTGACAAATGTAACAATTATTGGATAATTTTAAAAAACGTCATAATTCAAGATGGACGATTTTTCTTTCCTATCTGAATCGATTATATATTCTACCACAAACTTAAATTTTATAACAGTAATATACATATATTGAATTAGTTTCTATACATATTTTCCAAACTTGCATATATGTACATATGT
>SSSI01008763.1:0-25610 GCA_004796505.1 Oryzaephilus surinamensis | reverse complement strand
CACCAACTGCATTACATCTTTGGATCATATCACTTAAAGCTGCTTCATCTCCAGACCGTGTAGTTAAAACGTAGCTAACAGGTTGATATCTTTCGTACCATGGACGATTTGAAATTACCAAATTTTCATTGGGAGGTGAAATCTAAATGTACTTCAGTATACATCGAAAGACTTGGAATTTTAATACTTACTTGTACTCCTCCGAATCCTTTTGGTCCTAAGAAATTTTCACACTCAGCAGCAATGTCGCTCCATTTCCATTCGAATAAATGGACAATAGTGTTGTGTCCATCAACGAAATGGGGATCTTTTTGCCCATAGACATTTGCTACACAAAGTGCAGCTACTAACAACGTAATTACTTTCATTTCAACGGTTTCTCTGACTAATGCTGATTTGTTAGCGGCCCAAGATTATTTATATAGTGTCTTACATTCAAATTTCAAAATCTTATCAAGAAACTGTGAAGTAGTTTGTTTATTGTTATTTTTTCGGAAAATTTTAATTATTCAAACGCGCCGCGATCATGTATTCAAAATGTGATTTTGATGTAAATTTAATAGTAAAATAGTTTAGTAGATTTAGATGGATTAATAAGTTAAGATTTTCATTGAGATAAATTACTTAAAATATACTGAATACTTGAACATTGAAGATTATTTTACAATTAATTAAATGTAAAGTAATAGAAACGCAACATGGAGTAATATACGTTCAAAATTAGTATACACAGTATATTTTTCGTTATATGATTTAAAGTCTATTCATTTAGGGAAGAAAAAAAGTGAAGATTGGTCAGCTTCCACGTGATTTAATTTTTTAAATTTTATTAGTCCAAAAGTAAGGTTAGAAGGTGGAGCATTGTGGCAAATGTGTACAATTATTGGATTATTTTGAAAAACATCATAATTCAAGATGGACGATTTTTCTTCCCTATCTGAATAGAGTATATATTAGTGCACAGAATATACGTACATACTACATACGAGTACACATATGATTTTGTACATTAATTTGCAATCCACATTTATTATACGTATTTTCAACGTATTATTCCAAATTTACGTTACCTTATTTGTCATGTGCTAAAAATATAACAACTGTATACATTCGAGTACGTTTCAATTCATTGCGAAATTATACCGTATCTGTACGTGCTGTACACCGTGTATTAGTATCGTATAATAAACCCAATATTGATATGGCCTAAATTTGTTATACAATATACAGTTTTTATTCCGTATACTGGTATACCACATTTACATATTTCTTTTTAGTATACCATATATTTGTTATCTACCACTTATAATATTCTTGTTTTATACCAATTATATAACGTAACTAATATTAAAGGTATAAAAATTTAAAATACATATTATGTAATAATATACGTACAACCTAAAAGTTAAAATAAATCAAAATATGTAATAAAACTAATAAAGATATATTACACATTTTTAAAACCTAAATACATTGTGTAATAAACTTTTAACATCCTGTGTATAACCTGTACATCAGTATACGTATATGTTATATATTTATATACTAATAATATTTTTGCGTATTCCGTATGCATATATGCGTAGATCAGGCGGACCTTTTCAGGTATATTATTCTTTTCTAAGCAGATAGTGTAACACTAGTTTTACACGCAGAGTAACACGCTTAAAATTAAACGTCAGTGTTTCCAGGGTTATTTCAATGCTTAAAATTTAAAAATCTTTTTGAAAACATAATATTAATAATTATTTAATGGATTCTTGCATTTGTGTTATATGCATTTTTTTCAAATTAAAATGTTAACTTTGACGGACGCCTCACTTAAAATAATGCATATATATTGCTATTTAACCCATATGACTTTTTTCCATCATCTCTTCTCAAACAATCTTAATTATGTTTGATTAAATATGATAATGTGTACAAGTTTTAATTAATATTTTATATATGAGGATAAATGTTAATTAATCATTCTTGTCATCGAAATAAAAAAATCAACATTTCAATTACTAAAGATAATTTTTATTTTTGAATATATGAGTATTTATTTATAATTTACAATTTAGCATTGACGTGAATAGCTACAGATGCGTCTAATTCGTCAGCAGCTAAACTAATTGCAGCCAAACCATTTCCATCAACAACAACACTCTTGCCAGTACATCTTCCATTTTCCAAATCTCCTGATATGACGTCACAATAAGTACCAGCTGGTAAAGAAGTTTGTAAAGATTGATTTAAATCACCACCAATTGTAAATGCAATAAAAGCTGTACTGCCACGACCGAAAGCGATTTGTTGGTCACCATTTGACCACCAGTTGGTGATTTGTGTGGTACCAGCAGCGTTTCTAAAGCCGACCATGTTGTAAATTTGACGCCAACGATGTTCACACACCCATCCATTGGTGCAAGTGTTATCAGCGTTAAATCCAGGTCCAACAATGTTGCCATTTGAATCAGCTGGTGGACCAGCGTCTGCGTCGTCAAATGCAAAACTGGACATGATACGAGTAGTACCATATGGATGAGCCAACATAAAAGCAATAGCTGCTTTGTATGGTTTGGAGTTCTTGTAGGTGAGGATGGCTGATGAGCCATGTCTTTGGTTGTCGTGGTTGTCGATGAAAGCCACAGCATCTAAACCTTCTAATAATCCCCAAGCTGGACCAAATTCTTCCAGTCTGTACAATTTGTTACCGTCTTGAGCTTGGAAAAATGAACCAACTGTTGAACCGTATAAAAATTCCAAAACAGCTCCAAAAGAGTTGTATTCTTGTTTGCTAACACCTTCACCACCTGTGAAATTTATGTTATGATAATTCTTTTCAATGATTTCGTAATCAAATACCGAAATCGATGACTTCTTGGAAGAAAAATGGTCTTGCATTTGCTGGAAAACCAAAATCTGTGTTTAAATTTTTGACGCTTGCGTAAATTGCTTCTAAATCTGCTGGCCACATATGCTTTGCAGCATCAACTCTGAACCCAGCCACACCCAAATCGACTAAATGATTGAAATATTCCACAATTTTTTCACGAACCCATGATACGCTCTAAGAAAATAGCTTATTATTGAATATATTTGATTTCAACTGAAGAATAGTACTTGATCCAAGTCTTTTAATCCTTCTAATTCACAGTTTCTGACATTACTAGCATCTTGATAATTATTAATGGCACAAGTTGCGTGAAAGTCAGTATTGCTGAAAGGTACAGCTGGATAGCTTTTTGAATTTCCATCGCAAGTTGATCCTGCAGTTCCAGTACCACCGTCAGCGGACATATGGTTGACAACAGCGTCTACATAAATTCTAAACCATGATTCAAGTAGTTTAAAATTTCATTAATTTTTAATTTTTTAATTACCTGACACCAACTGCATTGCATCTTTTGATCATATCAGCTAAAGCGGCTTCATCTCCAGATCTTGTAGTCAAAACGTAGCTAACAGGTTGGTATCTTTCCCACCATGGACGATTTGAAATTACCAAATTTTCATTTGGTGGAGAGATCTGGAGTGGATTTTATCAGTATTATGTTCGAAATTATTTAAAATTTGTTAAACATACTTGTACTCCTCCGTATCCTTTTGGTCCTAAGAAATTTTCACACTCAGCAGCAATGTCGCTCCATGTCCATTCGAATAAATGGACGATAGTGGTGTGCCCATCAACGAAATAGGCATTTTTTTGTGCGTAGGCGGTTGCTACACAAAGTGCGGCTACTACTAAGTTCAATATTTTCATTTTAACTGTATTAGTTGACGGTATAACTAAGTGTAATATTGATTTGTTTGCATTTAAAGTATTTATATTGTTTCTTACATTATGATGAAGTATTTTGTTTTTCATTTACGTTAGTTATACTTGATGAGAGGATAACATTATTATTGAAATTAATAATCGAGATAATTGATATGAAAAGCGTTTATTAAAAAAATTACAATTTTGCATTCATATGAATTGCTATAACAGCGTCAAAATCATCTTCTTCTAAATTAATTTGCGCCAACCCATTACCATCAACAACAATACTTCTTCCAGTACATTGATCGTTAATAAAATCGCCAGAAATTACGTCACAATAAGTACCAGCTGGTAAATTAGTTTGCAATGATTGATTTACGTTTCCACTGATTGTAAAAACAACAAATCCTTTATCGCCACGTCCGAAAGCAATTTGTTGGTCACCATTTGACCACCAATTGTTCAATTCCGTTCCAGCAACAGTATTTCTAAATGCAACCATACTGTTAATTTCCCGCCAACGATGTTCGCAAATCCAACCATTGGTACAAGTCTACAAGTACCATCATCGTTAAATCCAGGCCCGATAATGTTGTTATTAGAGTCGGATGGTGGGCCAATATCTGCATCGTCAAATCCAAAACTGGACATTATACGAGTGTTACTGTAAGCTGGATGTGCCAACATAAAAGCAATCGCTGCTTTATATGGTTTTGAGTTCTTGTAGGTGAGAATTGCAGATGAACCATGTCTTTGATTGTCTGATTGTCAATAAAAACAACAGCATCTGTGCTTTCTAACATCCCCCAGCTTGGACCGAAACTTTCCAAATTTGACAGCTTGTTACCGTCTTGAGCTTGGAAATAAGACCCAATTACAGTTCCATAAACAAACTCAAGAACAGTACCAAAGGAATTGTATTCAGTTTTGTGTGATGCGTCAGTTCCTAATCAAAAAATTTCCTGTTAAATCATTTTAAAAGTATATTTTTGTGAATTCTACCAAAATCAATAACCTCCTGATAGAAAAATGGTCTCGCATTTTCGGGAAAACCGTGTTCCGTGTTTAAATTCTTAACACTTTCGTAAATTGCTTGTAAATCTGCTGGCCACATTAATTTTGCAGCGTCTACTCTGAAGCCAGCAACTCCTAAATCGACTAAATGATCAAAAAATGCGACGATTTTTTGACGTACATAGTCATTGCTCTAAAAATTCTCAATTAAAGCTAAAAATTGATATAAAAATTTGATTTATTACATGATCAAGATCGCGTAACCCATTTAATTCGCAATTTCTTAAGTTTGCCTCATCTTGATCGTTAGTTATTGAACAAGTTTCATGAAAATGTGAATTATCGAATGGAATTGCTGGAAAATCTTTAGTTTCTGCATTGCATGTTGACCCTCCAGTTCCAATTCCGCTTAAAGCAGTCATGTGATTTATAACAGCATCGATATAAATCCTTTAAGAAGATACTAAATCGCTATAAAATCATAAAACAAATGATGATTGTCAAACCTGACGCCAGCAGCATTACATCTTTTGATCATATCAGCAAATTCTGATTCACTTCCGGATCTTGTAGTTAAATTATAACTAATTGGTTGATATCGTTCCCACCACGGACGATTTGGAGATGTAATAATTAAATTCTCATTAGGTGGAGATACTTGTACGCCCGCAAAACCGTTTGGTTTCAAAAAATTTTCACATTCATTTGCGATATCAGTCCATTTCCACTCAAATAAATGCACTATTGTATTACGGCCGTCCACAAAATGGGGATCTTTTTGTGCAAACGTAAACGTAATACTCAATATTAAAATTAATAGGCTAATTAGTTTCATTATTATTAATTTTAACTAACAATCGCCTATTAACTCAGGTATTTATACTAATTTTTTTTATCAAAAAGTAAGTGTTTTGTTATTAATAATTACAATAATATTTATAAAATGTTATTTATTGATTCTACATAATTACAAGTATATATTTATAACAATTTTGAATTGATATGAATAGCAAAAACACCATCCTCTTCATTTTCACGTAAATAAATTTGGATATAACCATTTGAATCGACTTTAGCACTTTTACCAGTACATGTACCATTAATTAAATCACCGGAAATCACATCACAATAAACTCCAGGCAATAAGGAAGTTTGTAATGTTTGATTTAAGTCGCCTTTTACAGTAAATGCTATAAAGCCTTTATGTGTACGTGAAAATGCAATTTGTTGATCATTATTCGACCACCAATTTGAAATTGCAGTACCAGTAACAATATTTCGAAAAATAACCATATTATAAATTTGTCTCCATCGATGTTCGCAAATCCACCCATTGGTACACGTATTATCTGGATTAAAAGTTGGTCCAACAATTTCTCCACGTTCATTTTGTGGTGGTCCAACATTTATATCATTGAAACCATACCCAGACATTATTCTAGTCGTACCATATGGATGTGCAAGCATAAAAGCTATTGCCATTTTATAAAATTTCGGATTCTTATACGTTAAAATCTCTTTGGAGCCAGTTCTTTGATTGTCGTGATTGTCAATAAACGCAACTGCATCTAAACCATTCAATAAACCCCATTGTGGTCCCCAATTTTCCAATGCTGCTAATCTATTATGACCTTGAAAGGCATTTCCTAGTTCAAACCCGTATTTGAATTCAAGTACTGCCCCAATTGATGTATATTCGTACTTGTTAATTGCTTCATTACCTGTTTACACACTAATTTAGTTGAAATTAAGTTTTTTATGTTAAAATTCACCATAATCGATGACTTCCTGATATATAAATGGCCTTGAATTTGGCTGAAAGCCTTTACTGGTACTAAGATTCTTTAAGTTTGCGTAAATATAGTTAAGATCAGATGGCCACATATGTTTTGCGGCATCAATACGAAAACCAGCTACTCCTAAATCAATTAATTTGTTCATATAATCCAAAATTCTGTCACGCACCCTCTGTTTACTCTAAAAAATTGATTTTAGTACTAAAATAATGGTTAATTAAGCATTAGTACTTGATCTAAGTCTTTTAATCCCACTAATTCGCAGTTTCTCACATTATTAGCATCGTTATAATTCGATACTAGACAATTAGGGTGGAAATCTTCTTGAGAATACGGTACTGCTGGATAACTTTCGGCAGTACTTGTAGAATTAGCTGTTCCGGTACCACCCAAAGCGGTCATATGATTGATAACAATATCAGGATATATTCGAACACCAACATTATTACATCTACGTATCATATTAACAAATTCAGTCTCATTACCTGATCGCGTAATTAATTTATAACTAACTGGCTGGTACCGTTCCCACCATGGTCGATTAATTATAATGAGGTTTTCATTAGGTGGCGAAATCTAATATTGTAAGTTAACATACAGCTAATTTATTAAACATATTATGTACCTGTACTCCACCAAATCCTTTATATTGTAAAAAGTTCTCACATTCGTCTGCAATATCGTTCCATTTCCATTCAAATAAATGAACAATTGTATTACGGCCAGTAATAAAATGGGCATCTTTCTGTGTTTTAACTACTGACGTCATCAAAGTGATAATTACGTAATTTAGTAACAAATATTTCATTATTTTTAATTATACTTTTAAAATAACGTATCTTATATTTTTACTGGAAATAATGTATGTTTTAACAACAGTTTAATTATATTTTTAATGTAGATATTTTAATTTTGCATCTAATCTGGAATTTGTAAAAATTACAAAAGTTATACATATATTTTGCAATTGTTTTTAAGCATATAGTTTTTGTGTCAGATTATTATAATTAATTTCTCTTGTATAATATATTGACCATGACATAAGCAGATATTAAACTTGATTAAAGAAATGTTATTATTATAGTGTTATTTACCTTTGATTTGATTTTCATTAAATAATTCATTGTCGATTAAAAAATCAAAAATAATGCTCGCACATATACTGAATATTAAAAAAACTTTTCTGTCATAATGTACTTTTTTTAATTCCATTACATTATATACATATATCAAAAAATGTTATTTTTGGAAACATAGATATAATGATAGATATAATTTTATTTAATATAAATTTTCACAATGAGTTTAATCTACAAAACTTAATCATCTTCTAATTTCCTTTAATGGACATAAAAAAACTAATGCACCGATAAGTTTACTTTCAAATTTTTAATATTACAAATTTGTTTGTATTAATTTGTTCACGGCACTAAAATAATAATAACAATAATCAAAAGATATGTGTTAGTGAAATGTTTACATTAATAATTTAAATACTAGTTCAGTTACAACAATATGCATAATTATAATAATGAACTTGAGAATTAAGTAAATAACGTGTCATGACGTTAATGGTAATAATTACCATTTTTTTTAAAGTAGTATGATAAGATGCAAATTTTTTAATCAATTGATAACTTACCTTAATCGATTTTAACATTAATTCACTCACGAACACATTTATTAATTATTCATGTAGGGATAATAATAAAAACAAATATAGATTTAATCATCATTTATTTTATTATAAACATAAGTGTAGGTCGATTTAAATAGGAAACATTTAGCGATAATAATTAGCAACAAGCAAAATTTTTATCCAAATATAGAATTATATTTTGTTGCTGATAAATGATATTCTATTATATTGTTTTAAAAACAATTTTTTTATATGTTTACTTAATCCTGACACATAAAAATGTAATTAGTATTACAAATTGCTAATTAACTTGCACAAGCGTTAATTTTTTTATATATTTTTTTGTTTGTTTGTTAAATCCTGATTGAAGAATTTATTGTTGGCAAAAAAGGCTCTGATTTATTGCTTTTCAACTATATCTCTAAGGTTTTCCGTACAGATTTTTTCAATTTCGTTCCACCAAACAAATTACAATAAATTTTTGTTAGTGAAAACTTTTATAAACGAATTTTTATTGCATTTGTACATACAAAGTATATAAATAGATTATTTAAAATACAAAATGTTGAAAGAATTTTAATCTGAACATAAACAATTATTTATTGCAATGCACATATTGTGTGTGACATATGTTTCATAATTTTTCTTCGTATTTTCCTATTGTACAAATTGATTTATTTAAATTGTTTTCAAGATAATGGAAAACAGGGTGAACTGAATAAAATTTACAATTAAATTAATATTATATTAATCGTTCCATTCTGCTAAATATATAAATTATGCATAAATATGTATACATGTATGTATACGTTTGTGCGTGACTGAATATTTTTTCTGTCACTTAACAAATAATGCACACATAACGTTATATTAGAAACATTTAATATATCTACATGTATAATAATAATCAAGGTTGATTCAATATGTATAATCATCCCTCCAATTTTTTTTCCATGCATGTTGTAAAGACGAGCAAGGCCTTCTTTTCGTACCATCATCCTCATCATCATCATCATCTCCCACAATTCTATTAAAAGATGTTTTAAAAACACTTTCACCCGTTTGTACGATTGTGGGGCAATATAAATATCCGCACTTTGTCTATTAACAAAACATAAACTCCACAGAAGACTTAAGCTTCTACTACATTTAGTTTCTTGTAGTTTTTTTTAAAAACTCACTAGTGCAAGTGTGCAAAATGCGATTTTTTACTATAGTGGTAAGTGTCTTGTGTTGGAAAATTGCGTGAAAAGTGCTAATTCAGTGATGAATAAATTTAATAAAATTTATTGATTCATTTAGTATATTTTTTTTGAATTGTTTTATTAAAGTTTTCCGTTTTTGAAATTACAGAGTTATGCACTTGCACTTTGTTGCATTACCAGCGCATCAAATGCAAAACAACTCGCTAAGCGTGACGGTAAGTAGCCAATTTTATTGTCTTTTGTCACAGTAATAAAGCAAGTGAAACTTAAATACAAAACAATAGATTAACACGTAATCAAATTGTTCTAATTTTCATGCAACAGCCCCATTAGTCGGAGGCGGTTACCCATCCGGCCGCCCACAAAACTCGTACTTACCGCCATCTCAATCCTATGGCGCTCCTTCTGGCAGAGGACAGGCTGGTGGATTTGGTGGCGGTTTCGGCGGTGGCCAAGGAGGTGGATTCGGTCAACAAGGAGGCGGTTTCGGTGGTGGATTCGGTGGTTCGGCTCCATCACAAAGTTATGGTGCTCCAGCCGCCCCATCAGGTAGTTACGGAGCTCCAGCAGCTCCATCTGGTAGTTACGGAGCTCCTGCTGCCCCATCTGGTAGTTACGGAGCTCCTGCTGCCCCATCAGGTAGTTATGGAGCTCCTGCCGCCCCATCTGGCAGTTATGGTGCTCCATCACCATCTTACAATACTCCAGCTCCAAGCAGACCATCATCATCATACGGTGCTCCTTCCTTCAGTACTCCATCTTCCTCTTATGGTGCTCCAGCAGCTCCATCTCCTTCATATGGTGCTCCATCAAGCAGCGGTGGATTTGGTGGTGGATCTTCTTTCGGTGGTGCTACCAGTACTAGTTATTTGCCACCATCGACTAGCTATGGTACTCCAGTAGGTCCATCTCGTCCATCCCAGTCCTATGGAGCTCCATCATCTCGTCCATCTCAATCTTATGGATCTCCATCTCGTCCATCACAGTCCTATGGTGCTCCAAGCAGACCATCTTCTTCCTATGGTGCTCCATCTTTCAGTACTCCTTCTCAATCTTATGGTGCTCCAAGCCGTCCATCTTCTTCATATGGTGCTCCAGCTCCAAGCCGTCCATCTTCATCTTATGGCGCCCCAGCTCCAAGTAGACCGTCATCTTCTTATGGTGCACCAGCTCCAAGTTACAGTGCACCATCTCAGTCCTATGGAGCTCCATCTCGTCCATCTCAATCTTATGGAGCACCATCTCGTCCATCGCAATCCTATGGAGCTCCATCATTCAGTACTCCATCTCAATCCTATGGTGCTCCAAGTCGTCCATCGTCCTCTTATGGAGCTCCAGCTCCAAGCCGTCCATCATCTTCTTATGGAGCCCCGGCCCCATCTTATAGCACCCCATCTCAGTCGTATGGAGCCCCATCTCAGTCGTATGGCGCTCCATCTGGTGGATTTGGAGGTGGATTCGGTGGCTCGACCGGTGGATACAGCTCTGGTGGCGGTTTTGGACAAAGTTCAGGCGGTTACAGCTCCGGAGGCAGCAGTGGCGGCTACAGTTCTGGAGGCAGCAGTGGTGGCTACAGTTCTGGTGGTGGATTTGGTGGTTCCTCGTCATCGGGCGGTGGCCAACAATATGCCAGCAATGGTGGATACAGTTATTAAACAATTTTTTAATTCATTCGAGCGATGTATATATTAGAATTTATTTATTTATTAGCTATTTTCCAGTATTATAAATTAATACGTGTATGTGTAATAATTTTTTAAAAATACAAAATAAAGTGCTATTTTTATTATGATTATCAAAGAGATATTGTGAGTTTTTATTTATCTTATTTAATCGTACGAAATCAAGAATTTAGGTACTTACCTTTTGTTTAAAGTTAATAATAAAAAATCAATCTGTGAATAATTTAAAATGGTAACGAATAAAACTCTTCATTTTTATGAACTTTCATTTTATTTTTACAACAATTTCACTATATAGATATGTTTTCATATACTCGTAATATATATGATTTCTAAAATTTTTATACATTGAATGTAGATTGACATAATATATATAGCAAGGACTAGAATTTTTTTTGTCTTTTTCATCATTTAACAGTCTATATTATAATTATCTTCATTTCACTTTTTAGTATACACATCATACGAAATATATTTTTTTATATATAACTATATAATATATTACAGCAACAACAGTGTATGTGGTCTTAACTTTATTAAATCAAATATTTTCCTACAATGTGTACAAATTATTTAAAATTCAAACGAAAATTTGTGCCTACAGGTATCACACAAGATGCTCCAAGAAAATTATCAATCAATGGATGATAAATACATTTTTTTGGTCCATCCTGAACATTTAATAAACAACAAACTTTTACAGATTATACGCTTTTGTTCCTAAATTTGTTTTTCTTAAAGACGCGATATGTATTTATTGATATGAAAATGTACGTACAATTAGTCTTTTTCCTCTGTGAGATGTTAATAGTATTTTTTTAGAAAGATTCAACTGAAAATATACTTATTATTGTTTTTTCACATTTATATAACACATCAAGAGTAATTTTCATTCGAACAAGACTTTTAAAAAACATATAGAATAGAATATATCTGGACAAAAATTATTTAACAATATTTTAATACTGTGTGTTCAAAATTATATAATATATACATTTAGTTTTAATTTACATGATATGTATTAGCATTTTTAATCAACAATGATATGTATTTAATATTTTATATAGCTTAAAACACCATTTAATAAAAAATATCTTTTAATAACAACTTGTTTGCTGGGAAGAATTCGATGTAGTAAATAATATTCGTTGAAAAAATAAATAAAAAACAATTAAAACACCCTGTGTATAGTTTCTTGATATATTATTTTACCATCCCAGACAATGCCACAACAAACTGACCAGCAGATTAATTTAAATATATAATTTTTATATTTTATATACCAACAACAATATCTAAGTAGCACCTATTCGTCTAGCCTAAAAATTTTCATAGGGGGAGAAGGCCAGGGGGGAAAATAATACACAAATAATTAAAAAAATCAAAGAGAAGACCATTAATTATTACTTTTCTGCGCTTTAATTATATATATGTAGATTTTATTGCGTAAATCAGAGTGTTGTTTGTGAATTATCCATTGATGGAATTACACCACTACGACCCCCACCCCCGCTACCCACCGATTCACGTAATCTCGCCACCTCCGATGACGGAATATCATCATCAGCTTCCAAAGCCGGATTTATACGACCATTTCGTTCGTCCTTACCAACCAGGGTGGCAGCACCGTACAATTTGCCCATAGCACCAGACGCCATCACCGACATTTGTTCACCTTCTTCGGCTGGTTCGCCAACACGTTGCACATCTTCCGGTATATTGACGACACAGTGAAAGAAATCGTAGCCAGGTGCTAAACGGCCCGTTTCGAATACCCATTTCGTCCACCAGGAAACGCCCACCAGGGTGATTAGGGAGCACAACATGGCCATCGTGCGGAACGGGAACAGTTGGCGTTTGTTCTCTTCATCCCAGCCAGGAAATTTGATGAATGGTTCTAAATTCATCAATGATTCACCGCCGGAGATGCGCACGAAGAAGGCTATTATGTAGGCGGCTAGGCTACCATATGTATTACAATATTCCTTGAAATGGACCACCATTAATAGTTGAGGAAACAGTATTACGTACACCAAATCTGAACACATGGACCTGAAAATCAGAAATTATGCAAAATTTACAGTGAATTAGTGCAGAAGATTGTACCATAATCCATAAATTGATGGAATTGTTAAAGCCATTATGGTTGCAAGAACTCCAACGATCAATATAGACACTCTCATCACCCAGATAATTTCCATTTCGGACGCTTTTTGACGAAATATCAATTTGTAGACGTTGCGAGCAAACATTGAACTTGCTGACAAAACGCTGGAATCAGCTGAAGACATTACAGCAGCTGAAACCGCCCCCAAACCAAAGAACGATACAAAATCAGGTGTTAAATATTGCAGAACCATTGGTAGAATCATGCTGGTTTCATCTGCTGACAATGGATATGGTCCTTTGTACTCAGTTTCATTCCAAGCTATAAAAATACGTGTAAATTTTCAACTTTTCACTGAAGCAGAAGTTTTTACCAGTGCCTTTGGCAATAGCTCCAATCAATACTGGCGGTATGGCCATTAAGACGCATCCAAATGCAGCTACATAGGATAAAAGTTGTGCCCTTCCGGCTGATTTACTCGACAAAACTCTTTGGAAATAAACTTGCCATGGAATACCACCAAAAACTAACAATAAACCGTAATCCAAATAGAACCAAAACTCTTCATCTTTCACCTCGCCAATCCAATCGACGTCCATTGATGTTAAAGAGGTGACGTGTTCGTTAGTCCATGCAAATGGAATGCACATCCAGAGTCCAATAAAAATGCAAAATAATTGGATAACGTCTGTATAAGCAACGGAATATAAACCACCAAATAATGTATAGAAAACGGCAATGCAAGAACTGAAAATAACGCTAGTTCTGTGATCCATGTCGATGATGACACTCAGAGTGGCTCCTAAAGCGGCCAAAATTCCAGCCGCCCAAAACACCTCGCCACACAGAGCTGGCAGAAACAGCAAACCACCCATACGTTCCCCAAAAGTGTCTTGCAATGGATCCAACATTGTTATATAGCCCTGTTGACGCATTTTATTCGCAAAAAATATACCACCAAAGACTAGACTAAGCGAATAGCCGAATGGTGCTTGGCACCATACTAGGCCCTGAGTGTAAATCGCTTCGGCTGTACCATTAATGTAACCACCACCCACCCAAGTAGCTAAAATTCAATGATTTCGATGGTACTTTGAGTATTTTCGAAAATTTTATATAAATTTACCAGTCATTGTAAAAATACCAACAAATAGGCCGATATTACGGCCCGCTAACATAACTTCCTCTTCGGAATCATTGCCAGATTCTTTTTTCCTAGCTGCCCATATACCAACACCCAAAATTAAGATGTAAAATAGTATTATCGAAATTACTCCAGCTACGTTAAACATTTTTTATTCTGTAAAAGAGTTTTGTTTTCTAATTGACCATTCAGTAATTATAATTGTAATTATAATTTTACGCTCTTTAATTATGTTTATTTAGTTTTTTATGTTGGCTTAATGCTGCCCTAGTTACATTATTAAATTGGACCTCATTTATATTGCAATTCATGGAATGAAATTTTATTTCTAATTCACCCTGTGAATGCAAGGGTGAAAAAAAACCGAGCATATCGTTAAAGAAGTCGAAGGCACACGCAACTGAAATCAACCTTGACATAGAATGGTGTTTAATTATTCATTCAGTTGTCAATTCCACGTGATTGATTGACTACTTCTTTAAATAATTACAATAGAATTGTTTATATTAAGTGGTAACGATCAATGTATTTTCTTATAACAACATTGCATATATTTTGAAATTAATATAGAATTTTTATTCTTATATCCAAGAATCATTGATTTCTATTCGAATTATTGATTGGACGTTGATGGAACTATTGAATAGAGATAAAAAAGTGCAATTTTCTTAATAGATTCATGCAAGTGCGGCCAATATATCAAAATTTACCTTTTCTCTATATTTTCCTTAATTTTTTTAAAGTGAAACAATGAAGCACTTATTTTATAGGCAAAATTATATAAAAAATAAATTTAATTCATTATTGTACATATTACTATATTGTCCCAGTATTTAATTCCAAATGAAAACTTATAATAGATAGTTAGAATTTCAATTTAATTAATGATAAGTTCCTAGAAATTGTAAACAGCAATCGCCCCAACGTAGTGAGGTTTTTTGCGAGGGGCTATTTCTGGTTCTAAACGGTAGGCCCAACATGGGCGACAAATAACTTCATCAAATTACACAACGTACACCACCAACGAACGATATTATAACAACAAATTATTTAACACCTAAATTATTTCGTCAAATTTTTGGACTCGTGTGTTAAATGTTGGCTGAAGAGTGGTTTTTTCGAAATTTCGACGACGCTTTCACGACGCCAACTGTGTCCTGGTCCTGGTCTGGTGTATTGATCCTGTACGATGACGTCAACGTCGTGGATGTGGTGCTCATTGGCAGAAAGGTACATTCTAACCCCCCTGTGTTATTATACCCATTTAATCTGGAGGAACGTACAAACGTATACCATGGAGGCGGTTGAGGTGCGCACAAATTCCAAACTATATTGGAAGATGGTTTTTTTGTAGACTTTTGGGACCACCACGCCCTCCACCCACGTTTTACTATTATATATTACTATTGAAAAAGGTCGTTTGTTGAAGGACACTTCGATTTTGGCTGATATAAGGGTTGATGGATACAAATTTTTAGTTGTTAATTGATAATTTACTAAAAGTAGGACGAAATTTAAATCTCTACCCTCTGATTTAGCTGTCAGGAACAAATGCTGTCTCAATTCGTAACATTTTAACCCCTACAAACTGTTGAAACAGTAATTAAGCAATTTTGTACAAATAAACGAACGTATTTTGTAATTATTTGAAAATATCGAATTAAATTTTCGACTTCCTCCGACATCTTTCGTGCAGAAGCTCAATTTTCCACTTGAGCTTCAGGAAAACTACAATTTTTTATAGCAAGTTCGACAAATTTCAACAAGTCGAGATTTTCTTCAACAAAAATTTGAAATTTTTAATTTATAATAAAACTATTACTTAAAAAACAAAAACTTTATTCCATTTTAGATAAACACATTGTACACAGGAATGTTTTAAATATAGTAACACGTTATTATACGTGTATTTTACACTTTTACAATACATATCAAAAAATAACATTACAAAAAATTCAGTATACATAATAATCTAAAAATCACAGTAAAAATATGGTCATTTAAGATTTTGATATATGTATAACAACAATATAGGTAACAATTTACGTATAAAGCGTTTTTCAAAAACACAAATTATTTATATAGACCGTCGATTAAGCACATAAATTGATATAAATGGTATATAGGTATATTTGCAGCATGAAAACTGTGGAAACATTTAATACTTGAGCTTTTGAACACATCGATTCGTTTTGTAAATAGAAATATTCCTTTGTGTTTTTATTTACAAGAAACGCATTTTTCCCCATTTATAATAGATATCTCAAGTATATATGATTTTCTAAAAGAAAACGAAAATTTGAAACCCTGTTTTCATATTAAATCAATAACTGGCGTTGTTTCCTCTCATCGAGATGCTCATTCTGCGATCAGCTCTCGGATAAACATGTCCATCTCCGGTAATTGTGCTGACATTTGGCGGCGGATACCGGAACCGCCACGGCCGATGCTGTAAATGGCCATCAGTACAGGCCCGGCCACGAAATGGGCCCACATCGCCCATCGGACTGGACGCATTCGACCCTTTGTTCGACTCTTCGTCCTCTTCCTCCACTTCCGTCCAACGCCGGCCCAAAATACAACTACTTCCGCCCTGTCGGCAACTAATCGGTATTAAACTGTTGGGCGATATAATGTGATGTAGTTTTGACGATGTTGTCGCCACGACGGACGTGGATGGATCCGAAGAGGATGGCGAAATGGGATCTTTGTTGTCACTGCCAGCACGTCGTAATCTCATCGGATTTTTGCTTTGTAAACGCCAAAAACGACACACATCACGAAACACATTCCATACCTGTGTCAGGAAGATTAAACATTTGGATGATGTTGACATTTTAATGAAAAAATACTTCTAGACAACGTTTTTTCTTGTTTTAATATTTTGTAATTAAGTTTTGGGAAGTTTTCGAATAATAGTTTTTTTTTTGTGCAAAATCAATTGGAATTTCGTCGGAAATTAAAAATAAAAAATTAAATTTGTTCTTTTGACTCATGGATTTCTGATCAGATTATTAAACGTCCGGCGCGCGCTTTCATTCTTGTGTACGATTTTTTTTTTTTTGTAAATGTAAACAACAAATATTTACAGTAAAAGATTTCCACCATTTGTCAATTTTACCTGTTCTATACTCTCCCTAACAGATATCTCATAGAAACATACACAACCAATTTCTTTGCTCCGTTTTTGTCCTTCTTCAATTGACACCATTCGATCTTCAATTTGATCAATTTTATTACCAACTAAAACAACTGGCACATCACCAATACCATCTTTATTCGAACTGCCACCCAATCTTCTGCGTCTTTTATTGTAATTTATTAAAAACTTTAAACGATAACATTCATCAAACGAACATTTATCCGTTACGGAATACATTAATATAAATGCTTCTGCCCATTTAATGTTCGCTTCTAGGCCCAAGAATTCGCTATCCTGTAAAAGGCTTCCAATCAAAATTCAATTTATTACGAATTGTTAAAAGAACCAAGTCGAGAGTGCCTTTATCAGCAAATTAACATCTAATTCTACATGCTGGAAATCAATAAAGCGACATTAAAAGCGTTTTAATTGCTCAGATTTTTTGTTTATTTAAAATTCGTAACTGTGAAACACTAAGTAGGATATTTATGAGTAATAAATTACTCTATAAATATAAACTTTACGGAAAAAGCTATAAAGATACTTATTTAAAGCATTTTTGTGTTTAACATAAAAATGTTGACATTTTACAATGAATTTACAATGATTCAACCTACATTCGGTTGTCCGGCTGTATCTAAAATATCGAAATAGACCATTTCGTTATCGATGACCGTATGAAAAGCGTAGATTTTCTCTAATGTTGGATCATAATCGCCAATATAACGTCTTGTAATGAATCTAACAACCATTGCTGAAAGAACACATCAAATATAACGTACGATTATTTATTATATACAGTCCATAAACTAAATTTAGTTACATATACACATCTAAAAATAGTAAATTCATAACAATAAAAATGAATGATACAATTTCGTAGTTTTATTAAGTGAAATTTATTAGCTGTACAAGTAAATGAAAATTTTTAACAAAAATTACCAGACTTTCCAACACCGCTTTGGCCTAATACCATCACTTTTAACGTTTTTGGACGTGGATATAAGCCTAATTTGGCCAAAGACGATTTAGGGGACGTTGCTGAGGTAGTCATTTTTCTCATCTGTAAGAAAACGTTTCGAATTTTCTCAAATCAATTATTAATGAAGCTTTAAAATTGTTTTTTGTAAAATCTAATTAAATTGAACTGTAAAATATCAAATATCTTGTTATTTTGTTAGACAATAGTTACATTTACGTGTAATTAAATTACATATACACGAAGACAATGAATTTCAAATTAACATTTGTATACAACAATGAAAAACAAATTTATTTGTAAGTATAAAACCTTGAATAATATAAAAATCAGTGTTTTGTCATCAATCACACGTGTCAATATCTACATAACAATAATCAAAAAATATATATGTATTGTATTGGAAAATGGGAAAACACACACCTGTTTTCTATATAGCAAAATAGCTATAAAACGTTATCAACAACACTTTCACCCCTTGTTCACAACACACTGAAAAATAACTGATTAATTATTTTCGGAAAAAATGTTGTATGCATAAAAGTTTTCGGAAAATCGGTTTTCCACGTTTTCGTGCCAGTGTGAATGAAAAGACGCGCCACAATCTACTACTAAAATTACAATTTTCGTATATATAGATTATAGAATGTACGTGTGGAAAATGAAAATAAGAAAATTTGCGCTTGCGTTCAACAATTTTTATGTTATTTTTCGAATTTTAACAATCTATTATTAGTGTTTTTACACTAATAATATGATTGAATAGTTTTCATATTTTCAGGAAATTGGACGATGATTTCCCATTGCGCCCACTTAAATGATTTAAATGCGAACGAAATCGGAGGCATGTGTTTAAAAATACGTATTTTAATAAGAAAAAATTCTATTTCTAGTTGTAAGCGCACTTCAATTAAACCATACATCCATCCAAGTTGTAATCAAACCACAAATTAGTTGAATTATTGACGTTCTCTGTCTCTTGTTAATGTCACAATTTCATATTATCAAGTTTCCTAATAAAACTTTTGATTAGGTAGTTGTAAATATAAGACATTTTTTCGTATACTTTTTTCATCAGAAATCAATTTATATTGAGGAAATTAATTTTATTTTATATGCAAATATGGATTTTTCGGTAAATTGTTAATTATTATTTAAATGGAAAATATAAATTGTGATCCTGGCAAGTTTTTCCACTTTCTCTTTTTAACAAAAAAAATCAAAATTCGTTTTATTAACATTCCCGTATCGTTTCATTCGATTTAAATGAAAATTGATACTTAAATAATAAAAAGAATTTAATTACATACTATTTTCTGTGTAAGAAACTTTCCCATTTATCCAATTTCTATCGAAACAGAAAAAATATAATCTTTTCAGAAAGAAAACTTTTCATTATTGTTAAGTATTTATATACGGGGACTTATTTATAGAAAAGTTTATTAATTTTCCAACAAACAATAAGAAAATGTATCTTTTCATAAAAGAATACTAATTTAAATAAAGTTTTTTAAAATGTTGTGGCTTTAATAATAACATTCAAGACTATTATGAATATGCAAATGTCTTTCGTGTCTATAAAATCAGAATTTTTGCTAAAATATTAATTTAATTAAAATTGGAATAAATTAATTACATGACCTTTAATATAATTTTCATATTAATTATGCAAAAATTTATCAAAAACTATTAAAAAATCATAATAATTATTTATTTTGATTAATTATAGTATTATTCAGCAGTTATTTTTATTTGAAATTGCGCTAATTTTAGATTATTTTTTATTATCTTTAAGTATAAATCTGTAAATCTTTTTCATATATTTATCGCACGTGTTTATGATTTTTTGTTCTAAAAACCAACATGATAAAATATACATTGTAAGTGCCTTTCTATATAAAGACATAAATTGCAATTGCACCCAATTTGAATTATTGAAAGATTTACATAACATTTTCAATCGATTTTCCACATCCACATACTATTTTCAGCTTTTAAAACAACCACAAAACTTTTCAAAGCTCTAAACAGCCTTAAGTTATTTTCCAGAAATCCAAATATGTATTTAAGTGATAAAAAACCCTTTGATAAATTTTTATATAATTAATTTATATAAAATTCTACTGAGTGTGCACAAACTCGAATCATTTATATAAAATTGTGTTGGTGTTCAAATTATTAACACATAAATGTATGTATGAATAGATTTTAGTTGAGATGCACTTGTATATAAAATACTGTGCTGACTATTTAAACATCTTTTTTTAACATCAACTGTGATACAAAGTGTTAAATGTGACTTTCTTATCACCATCGATGTCCAATAACAAAGGTAATAAATAAAAACTTGTGTTGCCATGTAAAAATTAATGTTTGCTAAAAAGGAAGAATCAATTTATATAGATATTTAAATAAAACAAATCTTGTGGGAGTGATTTATGTAAAACGCGCTTTATCAATTTCAATAATATAAAAGCATTTTAATTGAAATCAACCCCTTTTCGCTATTAAAGAACGTTTTTGAGGGCTGTTTCCATCATTAGTCGTTTTGATTTCAGGTAAACCACAATGAAGTTCCATCATTTCTATTTTCACATCAACTTTTTGGCCATTTTTTTCGCTAAAATTAAAGCTAACAATTTTTCGTACAACAATAATGAACATTTGGAGAGGTCGCAGAATTTTTGTGGCAGTATTTTAAGAAGAACCATGTCCGAATTTTGTGTTTCTGTTAATTCACCAACTCGTAATGATGGCCTTTTTTTTTAAAAAAAAAATTGTTGTGAAATTGTTTTTCCTTTTCAGAAAATCGTCGAATGAAACGTGCAATAACCGACGAATGTTGCCACAAACCGTGTTCATTAAAATATTTATTAATACATTATTGTCAAGAAATTAATAATACAGCCATAGAAAATTATACAAAACATCAACAACAAATTAACGTGAATTTGAATAACGAACAGAAAAAACAGCAGGTAAATTGACATTTTTACATAATTGCTCATTTTTTATTCATCTTATTAATTATAACAGAATAACACTTTATTTATTCATTCGAAACGTAAGAAAATTAACGGAATTAAAAGAAAACTAAGGGGTAAACGTAACTGCACATGCAACAAAGCCAGAAACAAGGTTCGCTTAAAGCTTTTCATGCTTTTTTTTGTTTACAACAGCTTAAAAACTGTTTACAAACACAGCGTCTAATTTTGTATAAAATTTTTCAGAAAGTTAAACGTAAATACCAATTAAATACAATTGTAAAAACAAAACCGATACCTGAACCGAAAATTGGACGCATTGAAGACGAATCCAGTCCATTTTACGTACCAAATCGTTACTAAATAAACAATTTCTATATTTCAGTATTATAAAATTATGCATGAAGAAAGTCGCATTTGATCTCTATTTTATATTTTTCGATTTAATATATGGAAAATTGTGTTCATTTTTATATTTTCGAATAAAGCAATCTATATATACAATTTATTTGCGTTTCCTTAAAGACTAGTTTTGTTTCCATAGCAAATTAAATCGATCATTTTTACAATAAAATGTAAATATAAATAGGTGAGCGCTGAAATTGCTGAAAATATACAATGGATTGTCACAATTCAAACACAAATTTATACATTTCCAATTTGAAAACATCCGACTTTTATAGTACATGTAAATTGCCGAAACGTTTTGAATATCCATCGTGGTTTTATGGGTATGGGGTGCAAAAAATGCCACAAGAACATCCATTTTATCGCACCACTTCCAGCGATTATGGAAGGTAGTAAATAGTATGTGAAATAATAGAGATTTTATTCATTTTTCGCGTAGGTTTCCACCTACTATACATAGTGTTCCAACGTGTTTTTATCCAAATAATCAGCAATTTAGTGGGGCACAGGGAAAAGCTGGCATGTACCGGAATTATTCTTTGAATACGGCCCTGGATCCGGCACCGTATTAAAAAAATGAAAACTGTTGTTAAATTTGTAGTCTGTTTTGTTTGATAATGGAAATTTATTAAATTAGATTTATATTTTATCTCAAATAAAAAGTAATTAACGCAAAATTGGAAAAACCGCACACTGAAAGAGTAAAACAAGTTTTCAAGTTGTTTACAAATTGCTTTTCTCTTTCTCTATGCTAAAACTAATTTAATTACGTATAAACAACGATTTTCTGATGTAATTTAATTAGAATAAAAGACTGTTGTAAAATAAATAGCGTTTTAATTAATTTATGGTGGGAAATTTTAAATTTTCAAATCACAAAAACAGTTACCTTCTTTTACAGAAACCTGTATATTTTGACACAAATTGTTAAATATTTACATCAGACATTTATCTTTTAATTTATTTACGTTATTCTGAAAAATCTTTTTAGAGATTTAATTAGATTTAAAGCATTTCAAACGAAAAATGGCTGGGTGTGTTCCATGTTTTGTAATTCCCTTGTTGCTGTTTATTTTTCATCGATACATTCAACCAATAATTCTACGTTTTTGGAATCCCTGGGAGAATAAACAAGTAAAAGGTGATAATGAAGCAAAAGAATGTAAATTCAGCTGTGACTGTAGTTGGAATAAAAAAGAAAAGCTGGAAAATAGCTCAACAGTAGCAGAAAATGAAGACAAATTAAAAGCCTCCTAAATTGTTGTTTGGAAACCTTTTTTATTTATTTGTAAATTCTTTATTTAATTAATAATATCTTATTATTGTAACAAAAGCATTTATTATTGTAAAATTATATAAATTAAAGTGAAAAATATAACCTCAAACCTTAACATTTTAGTGGAGTTTTGATTTGTCACTAGTTTCGTGTAAGCCCTGTATGATTATTGATAAATAGCGTTTTGTTTATAATTTTTTTATCGCTTAATTTGTTATTCAACATTAAAAAATTGCAAAAAGAAAAATGCATTGCAATCAGAAATAAGTAAAAACCATTTTTTTACACGTAATCGTATTTAATGTGTTCAAATATAACGAAAAATGCATTAAACTAATTCACATATAGGGGATCAAAAAAGCTGGAATCTAAAATTAGGTTAAAACAAGATAAAGAAAGACCTTCAAAATAGATTTTTTCGTACAAAACTTAATGGAATGGTGTGTGAAATGATATAAAAAAATGTCAAGAAAACAATGTCAGCTTTAACGGTACACATAGAGATAGGCCATGAGGCTTCGTTACGTTCGAAAATCACTCCGGAGGGCTTCACACACGACTGGGAGGTGTACGTGAGGGGTGCAAACAATGCGGACATACACCACTATGTGGAGAAAGTCGTATTCTATTTGCACGAAACGTTTCCAAAACCAAAACGAGGTAGAGAACGTGATTTACTGAATGTGGAACAAAATTTTATCTGTTGCTTTTTTAGTGGTAAAAGAGCCCCCATATTCGGTGAAAACGTCCGGCTATGCTGGCTTCAACTTGCCCATTGAAATCTATCTACGTAATAGCCAAGAACCCCGTAAAATTAAATTTAATTACGATTTACAATTACAACCAAATGGACCAACTATTCATAAAGTACAAAAAGAGAAATACGTGTTTATTTCACCTTCTGATGAATTCAGAAGTAAACTACTGAAAGGAGGAGCTGTTGTAAGTAATTTATTAACAATGAATTAACGAAATCTTCACCATCTAGCTATTTTAAGGTGGGATCTGGCAGTTCACATGAAACTTCGGAGATTCGATCAAATATTGACGAAAAAAATCAAATGACTAGCAAACCAAAATTATCCACATCGTCTTTAGATATTTTAAAGAAACAAAAGTATCGTCCAGATACTTCGAACAGTTTTCAGAATTTGTTCGGTACGCCAATCACGAAAACGAATAAACAAGAGATTGTTAAGCCAAAGGAACAGCCCCAAAGTAAAAATCCATCATCGTTGAAACCAGAAAAAGGTAAATTTGTAGATATAAGCCAGGTTTTAGTTAACAATTTGTCGTTTTTGTGTAGAAAAAAGTAAAAACAAAAGTATTTACAAAGATAAAGAAAAAATTAAATCATCGAACGATTCAAAAACAAAGGATGATCGTAAAAATAAAGACAAACCAAAGGACCATGAAAGGAATAAAGAGAAGAAACGTGAAAAGTCACGTGATAGAAGTGTTACACCGAAGGAAAAGGAACGTAAAGAAGAGAAAAAGTCAAAGAAAGAGAAACGCGAACATAAAGAGAACAAACATCGCGACAAAGAGAAAAATGATCATAAAGAACACAAATCGAGAACATCAAAAGAGAACCATTTGACGAAAGAAATTAAAGAACCAAGTCCATTGCCACAACCAAAGACTGAAAGAAAAGAAAAATTGAAGGAAATATTAAAAGATGAGGAAAAACAACGTTCAGAAGAGAAATCCAAACATAAATACAAGAAAAAAGACAAGGAACGTAAAGAGAAGAAGGAAGAAAAGTCGCACAAGTCTTCACAAGAGAAAAAAACCGACAAGCCGGTCAGTTTAGTGAAAGAAAATGGCAAGGAATTGCCGCCAGATAAAAGCAGTTTATTTGATAGTCCAAAAAGTGAGGAACAACAGATCTCTAAAAAATTAACACCGCCTAATATTGCACCATTGGGCGATGACAGTTCGTGTAGTTCACGTAATAGTAGTCGAGAATCATCGCCAATACCACAACCACCACCACCGCCGCCGCCGCCGCCACCGCAATCCGAACAAATTGAAATAAAAAAGACACACGATCTATTGATTGAACAAAAAAAAATTAAAGACGAAATTAAAGAGAAGAAAAAAGAGAAAAGGGAAAAGAAACGTGATAAAAAATTGGAAAAAGAACATGAGAAGAAGCGAAAAAGAAAATTGGAAACGGAAATGGATGTACCGCCACCAGAAAAAAAGGAAAGAGACGAAGATTTAGCTAACAATAATTCGGATGATGAAAGAAAAGTTTCCAGTTCAGAGGATGCCACAGTTGTGCCGCCACAAAACGAGGTAAAAATGCCATTTTATTTACAGTTTCAGGTTTTTGTAGCCAGTATTATTTAAAAGTAAAAATTCCGTAATAAGTTTTTGTAACGTCGTTTTAATTTGGTCTCATTACTAAACGATTTTTAGTAATTTTTACTCAAAAATCGTACAGTAATAGGGGTTATTACTGTACGATTGCAGTTATAAGA
>SSSI01008761.1:0-12072 GCA_004796505.1 Oryzaephilus surinamensis | reverse complement strand
AAACGCTTTACAAGACAGTTTGAGCTAATTAACTCGTGTAATAGTTTCGACATAAGGCATTCAGTGATGAGTTCACTTGAACAACTTTTTCGAAATTCTATTATGTTTCACTACCAACTCGATGTCAATTTGATAGAGGGCTCACACCCTTAATTCCTATAATGACACCCGTACACAATTGAATTTTGCACGTGTTATTATTATCCTCCCCATTGACCATCTAAAAAACTACTTGTAATCTCTTTTGCTTATTGCTCGCAGTAATTTTTAAGAGGGGTGACTGTAAACATCATTTATTTTTTTAGTGATGTAAATATACTTATAATCCATGTAACACTGTAACATTAATCATAAGGCATTAAGTTGTACGTGTTTGTTTATTTTTCTATTTATCCATATGGCTTCAATTTTTAATTTTTATTGATCTTTTTTAAATTTACCTAACACAAATTAGCCTATAGTTTATCTAGAAATTAAACTGCAAGGTGTATTTTCTTTATATTCAAATATTAAGGCATTATGAGGCTGTTTAATTAAAAATAGATAAAGGTAGACAAGGGTGTAATAGTGTAAATCTGTAAATTTAGATTCGAAAATTCAAATCTTATATCTTTTCCGCCGTTTTACTCCCTCTTTTGCTGAACTACAAAAGCTACAAAAGAGTGACATTTTATCATAACCACACATTCTAAACGTGTTTTTAAAGTGTAAAAAATATGTTAAAGTGTTTATTAATCGATTAATATATGTAATATAATGGCAACTACACACCGAGAATTAACCGAAGATGAATTATTCTGTGATGTAGAAGATTTCGATGATATTAATTTTAATTCTCTTACATTAGAAAATCCAGCTTTGCACGCTAAAGACGAAAATTTCTCAGAAGATGAATACTACGACGACGAAGACGATAATGAAAGCTATTTATACCCCCAGTACAATAAATATAAAAAATCTGATTTTAATAGTGATAGCCAACACACCAACACCCAGAATATTTCCAACAAAATCACCAATTTTCAACCAAGTGAAAAGTTATTCAAGAAATATACAAATAAAATAAACGTCGACAAGTATGAAATACATTCTTTACCAAATCACGCAACAAACCGTTTATTGGAGAATGAAAAACGTATGGAATGTGAAAGAATACGTACAAAGGATAAACACGATCGTGCTACTGCAGAACAAGTTATGGATCCCCGTACGAGAATGATATTATTTAAAATGTTAAATAGAAACATTATATCAGAGGTGAATGGATGCATTTCAACTGGGAAAGAGGCAAACGTTTATCATGCATCTTCTGCTAAGGGAGAGCAATTCGCTATTAAAATATACAAAACATCCATATTAGTATTTAAGGATCGGGATAAATACGTCAATGGAGAATTCCGGTTTAGACATGGTTATTGCAGACACAATCCACGCAAAATGGTTCGAACATGGGCGGAAAAGGAGATGCGCAATTTAGTGCGAATGCACACAAACGGTTTAAATGTGCCTGAACCAATTTTATTACGCTCTCATGTACTTTTGATGAAGTTTATTGGAAAAGATGGTTGGCCAGCACCAAAATTAAAGGATGTGGAATTAACTGATTCAAAAGCACGTCAAATATATCGCGACATAGTCGTTATTATGTGGAAAATGTACAATAAATGTAAATTGGTGCATGCAGATTTATCGGAGTTTAATTTGCTTTATCACAATGGAGAAGTATTTGTTATTGATGTTTCACAATCCGTTGAACACGACCATCCACATGCCTTAGAATTTTTAAGAAAAGATTGTACAAATATTACGGAATACTTTAAAAAGAAACAAGTTGCAACAATGAATCTGAAAGATTTGTTCGACTTTATAACTGATCCAACTATAAATGAAACTAACATGGAAGAGTGTTTAGATAAATTGGATGAAAAGGCCTCGGAACAAACAGAAATTACATCCACAGAACAGGTACGAATTATTATTATAAGTTAAAATTGTGAAAATTAACAGTTGTTTGTACTTTTAAGGTTGAAGAAGAAGTGTTTAAACAGGCTTATATACCTAAACGTTTAACAGAAGTTATTGATTTTGAACGTGATATCAATCAAGTTAAATCGGGTATTTTAAATGACTTGGTTTACAAGACATTAGTTGGATTGAAATCTGATTTGAGTGGTACTGTTCAAAAGCCGCAGATTTTGGAGAGTAATAAAAGTTCTGATAATGAAGATGAGGAAAATTCCAGTAGTAGTTTATCTGATGAGGATGAAAGTAAGTTCGTCGATTCATCTAGACCTAAACATGAAACTATAGAGGAGAAAAAAGCTCGCAAAAAAACTGTCAAGGATGCTAAAGCCGAAAAGCGAAAAGTAAAGATAAAGAAACATATAAAGAAGAGAAAAGAAAAAACAACTAAAAAATAAATTATTTATATAGATTACAATTGTAATTTATAATGTTAATAAAAATAATGTATTTTGATATTTGTGTTTTTATTTCTTTATAATAGACTGATACCGCTATTAACTGGACCACAGCCTAATTATATTTGTTTAATTACAATATTAACATAATCTGTTTAGTATGATTCAGCTTATAAACCGAAAGTCTTAAAAAACTGGGAAATACCAAAGTTATATTGTGACAAACCTCGCCAAAGAAAAGGCAAAAGTAAATTTATTGCTAATGATAGAGGCCATTTATTACCTAATATAACAAGATCACAAAAAAATCCCTGGGGAAACTTTGTAGGTACATGGCAAATGCCCAATAAAATAAGCAGAGAAACTGGTAAGTAGTAAAGTTGATTTATATAATAAATTTTACTTAATGATTTTTCCTATTTTAATAAAGCTGAAGAATTTAATGGACAAAAATACCAAAAAAGATCTTTCAGACTTAAAACTGCCAATAAAACTAATGAAAAAGACGTAGAAGATTTAGATACGGAGGTAAAAATGGTTCAGAAATTTTTTTCTAATTATTAAAGTACGAATAATTACCTTTTTTAGATAAAAGACAAGGAAAATTCACTTCAAAATGAAATTATTCCTTACGTACCTGGTGATTTCACTGAAGAAAAGCATCGCCTGGACAGTCATGATATTTTAGCCTCCAACAGGTACAATAAAGACCAACTCAAAGAGCCCTCAAAGGGTTTTCCACCATGTAGGGATGACTTTTCAAGAAAGTCACCTGAACCTCAAGATCTCACTAATCAGGTAAATGAATTATATGAACAACATCAAGAAATGAAACAAACCACGTATTCTCCGAAATGCAACAATCCACATCATGGTCAGAGTAAAGCTGAAAAAATTTTATCCCCAGTTTTAGCAGCAATTTCAAATTTTAATTTAGCAAAAAAATTGCATAGAGAAAATTTAGAACATGAACCATTACCAGATACCGTTACCGATGCGATATATAAACGATTCCAAATGCAAAAGGATAATAAAGAGCCTGGTTTAATGTTGGCAGATGAGCATTTTGCGTCTGCCGTTGGTTGGAAAGGATATCCCGGTTATGGACCAACAAGATGTACAAAATTAAAAGTATATCGTCCGAAAACTGGGTTTCTTAATCAAAAGACGAAACACGACGATATCAGACCAAGCAGCGTTAGTAGTTTTGATAAAAAATGGCGATTTATTAGACAAAGTAAGGTGTCTCCGATAGATTTAGCAATTTGTTGGGATTTGACGCCTGAAAATCCTAAAGATGAGCCAAAACCACCCACACATATAGACGGTTCTAACGGTTCAGCCGCGCCAGCTGTATTTTCTTTAGTACATACACCAAAAAGTGAAAATGAGAAGGACGTACAGGAAAAATGCGATGGTATACACGGTTGTGGTCCCATATTTGAACACGGCAGTAAACGAAATAACGAAAAAGAATTTATATTCGACAGGCCTAAGTCAGTTCCACGTCAACAAGACAATTTTAGTAACAAATCCGATGAATCTTTAAATAAAAAACGTGCCAAAAGTGCATACGATATACATGAGCAACATAGTTTCAGCGACAAATCTTCAAATCAATCTAAAGAAAAACAAAATTTATATCGCAGTACACCGAATTTGAATAATATTGACGAATTATCGTATAAATGTAATTCTAAAAATTGTCCTAGACAATGGAAACGCTCCAGAGACCGTTTCTGTGTTGCCTGCGAACTAAAAAATATATCTATAAAAGATAAAAGACCTAAAAGTGAATTTAAAATGGCTTTTAAAGCTGGCATTCCACAAAAACAAACTATCCGTGTAAGTAAATTCAATACACTTAAAGTTCCCAAGCAAAAAGACCCGTATTGTCCTAAAAATTATGCGATCAATAGTTTAGCACCACCTTTTTGTTTACAGAAAGATAAAAGACAAGAATATCCAGAACATTGGAGATTAGCCACTGTATATCAACATTCTTATAAACCAATGCATACTAGGAAACGACCATTGTTAGCGACAGTTTTTAAATAATAACGAAACCTATATCTATATACATATTTAGATATGTAGTTTAAATAAATCTTTTTAATTACTTGATACACTAATACACTGCCATTAGTTATCACATTTTTATATTAGGTATTTAGTTTCTATTTTGTGTTTGATTTATTAAAAGTTTATAAATCGTTATTTAATTTATTTATAAAAAATTAAACATAATCTTTATGGCATTAACTTTGTGTATTCAACAAAGAAAGAACTTTTTCTAACACTATCCCAAACTTTTGAACAATAAGCCAACCAAGTTTTTTCAGTTAATTGAATGTGAGTCAAAGGATTCTTTGTAGATCCTAAAATATTTGCTCTCAGTCTTTTTATTAGATCTTCCAATGCTGGATGACCATTATAAATTAATTCTGAAATATGAAAATACAAACTAAATATTAACAAATATGTATAAGTAATCCCATAATTACTTACCTCTTTTTGGATTGTATTCTGGAATTAAAAATAGATTAATAGGACTGCCACAACTGTCTGAATTCAAAGAATTCAATATTCTTCCAGAACCCAAACCTAAATTTGTTTCTATGTGCAATTTCGTTTTGCTCAATAAAGATTTGTAAATCTAAAATAAATGTTTATAATAGTAACGTATAATAAAATTATGTTAATTATAAAATACGTTTTGCATTAATTTAAATTTAGCCGGCGTAAAGTCTTCCATTTGTGCTTTATTATGGATTAATAACATATTAGGAAAATAATCTGTTAGTTCGTCTTCTGGGTTTGAAAGTGTGGGCTTCAACATTTCAGCGGTCTGAATAAATCTAAATATCTTATTTTTTTATAAAACTGTTCTAAATTAAATGCGTATGTCTTTACCGTATAACATTGCTATCAAAAAACCAATCTTGTACTACAATAAAAACATGACAAACAGACATTAGAAACGCTGTTAATTGCAGCCCTTGAATTTCACCACTGTTTTCTAATGGAATAAATTCACTAACTAAACTGGTCCGTTTATTTTCGGATTGTATTAAGTCTTCCAACACGCTAACAGAAATGAAAGGTTGACAATCAAGTAATATCGTCTATAAAAGTTAATTAAAGATAAACATTCTGTAAAAAGGTTATTCATTCATACCCGGTTTGACGTTATAAATATATCCATACCCTGAGTAGCATTTAAATTATCTTCAATATCATCAACGCTCTGTGTTTTAAAGATTTCATAATCAGCCGTAGTATTATCCTGTTTAATATTAATTTTGTCCATATTTTGGGTTAATAATTTGTACTGATCCAAGCCATCATCATCACTTTTCTTGTGAAATGATTTAAAGACACTCTTTTTAACATTATCCGTTATTTTATTTTGTGCTAATAGATTTAGTATAGTCGATTTTCCAACACCGTGTGGCCCTACTACACCGACGACTAGAAAATCGCTATTTTCTTGAATAAACTCTTGTAAAGTATCAGTGTGAAGAATTCCATCATCCATAAATTTTGCTGATTTTGTCATTTGTTTGAATACAGCAGCAGATGATACTACAATCATACAAATTAAAATTTTTATTTTATTCTATAACCAATTTAAAAAAATATGTACCCTCATTTTCTTTGGCAACGGACGGAATTATTGTTATTGGAGTGGAAGTTTCACTCTCTTTATGTGTCTTCTTAGGTGAACCAGATGCTTCATCTACTGGTTCTCTAGCTTTTATCAGTATTGTTGGCTGTTTAATTTTCGGTGTAGCTTCCGAATTTTCTTTTTCATATCGGGAATAACCAGAACCACTGCTACTTTTACTGTTGAAGAAACTTCTGCCCCCAGAATTAGAGGATTCCTAAATATATTTATCAGTAATAGCTTTTTGAAAATGTTGAATAGAGCTTACACGTTGATTTTGAAATTTTTTCTTGGGATAAAACTTTCCACGATCAAAATCAGACATAATTAAAGACTTTTAAAATGATTTATTATTTTTCTAACCTACAAACATGACACTTGTCCAAATCTCGATTCGTTCGAGTTGAAACACCATGTGATTTCCGATCATTCTATCACTGTTTAACTCGCACCTTTAAAAAAGGAAAGAAACCTAAATAGAACATAACGTTTAGTAATTTCGGTTTATTTTGTTTTCTTGACAGAAATTCCCCAATTTTTTTACTTGTAAATAAAAATAATGGAATTCAGTTTTTAATTAAATATTATTTGCTATATACCGTAATGTTTTTTTAATTAATTTGTAATATTTGTAAATCTATATTTTGTCAGCATGCCCCCATCATTAAGATTAGCTTGTTGGATGTCCGAAAAGAAATCGCAAAAGTTAAATTGGCAAGAATTTGAGATAACATGTGAAAAATATGGATACAATTTGTTTAAAGTATCGTCACTGATATAAAAATCTTTAACATTAACTCTATGCATATATTTTCAGCTTAATTTGAATGAATCTTTAGAATCGCAAGAACCGTTTTGTGCTATTCTTCATAAATTAACAGACATAATAGCCGCCTCCAACCATGGTGATGTAAAGGTAAAATTACATATATTTATCTTATGAATAAGTAATTTATTTTTACTTGTTGCAGAGTCAGGTTATAATAAGTAGGTTGGAGGAGTACATTAAACAAAATCCTTCGATAGCAGTAATAGATCCGATACCCAATGTGCAAGTCCTTTTAGACAGATATAAGTCTTACAGTATAATACGTTCAACGAATTTAGATAAACATGATATTTTTACGCCTAATTTCTGTGTATTCGATACAAACGATGTAGATAGAATGAAACAACAACTTATCAATTCTAAAGTTACCTATCCATTCATTTGTAAACCGATACTGGGGCATGGATCACGTCAAGCACACAAAATGTGTATTATATTCAATGAAAAACATTTAATCGATTGTAAAATTCCCTGCGTGGCACAAAGTTTCATTAATCATAATGCTATATTATATAAAATTTTCATTGTTGGCGAAAAGTTTTGTTATGTGAAACGGCCATCATTGAAAAATTTTTACGCTAATAGAAATGAAACAATAGAAACAATTCATTTTGATAGTAGCGATGTGTCCAAAGCAGATTCTCAAAGTAGTCTATCGATTTTGGATCCAAGTGATGTTATAGAAAATGAAATTGAACTGGACAATGGTATTTTAGATATTATTGTCTCATCTATTCGTCAAGCGTTCGGAATGGATTTGTTGGGAGTTGATGTTGTCATCGAGAATTCTACTGGGAAATATGCGATTATAGATATCAATGTTTGTCCGGGTATATATATGAAATTTTTTCCTATTTTCTTATCAAAGAAATACCTTTTATGTAATTTTTCCTCAGGTTATGATGGATTTCCGAATTTCTTTGAAGCGCTTTTGGATTTGGTATCAAAGAAAGTAAGTTCCTTATAAAAGTAATTAATAGAAATTATTTTATATACAATTATAATATACTGCCAAAATATTTTTAAATGACTGTAATTTAGTATTAACACACTCGAAGACATTTTTCATACAAAATATTAATGAGCGTATAGTGAGAACAAATAAGCACATTCAATATTCCAAAAATCTATTTAATATTATTTTATATTGTAGTATTACATAGTTAAGATATTATACATAATTATACAATAATAAATTTTATAATACATAAGTTTATTTATTTATCGTTTATTAAATATTATATTACTAAATACCTATTAATTGAAGTATAAAAATGTTAAGTGATATTTTATTACATATGGATCTGAGGTGATATTTTTTGTATACCTATTTAAGTTTAATAAACAGTATTTAGCAAGCAGTAAAAGGTAATTTCATTTACATTTTCAACGTTTCTAGTGTTTCTAGACTGTGCTAAGTAAATATGTGCATGTATTTTAGGCAAATTTCATTATGATTTATTTGTTTTTCTAGCATACAATGAAGACTACAAATGATTTAAACTTGTTTAATTATTTAGACGGAAATAAATTATAAAATGTTTATTCATTTTAGGAAAACATTGATTATTGTATTTTACATTTTTAAATATTTAAAAACAAATATTATACTATGAAGTAAGCTGAAATACATCAATGTTTACAATTTGTACCCTGGGGCCGTGTTGGATTCTCTAACAAAATAAAATACTGACAACCGCTTTCGATGAATCATTAATTCATTAATAGTAGTAAGCTTGAGGAGTAGTAGCAGTTGAATGTGGATGGATGTTGAACAGCTGATAGACTTGAAATCGCCGTCTTGTCTTTTAAGAACATAATCGCGTTCTGTTGGCCAGTTTCGCGAGTTGCGTTCGCGCCGATACACTAAAATATTTTAAATTTCAAATAACATAAAGTTCTGCATCCGACCTTGTACTTCAGTTTTTCTTTTAAATATTTAAATTAAATATTTGTACAAGTGAAAAGTTTTTGGGGGAAGTTTATTGAGTTTTTATTAAAATGTGAATAAAATTAATATTTATGTTTTGTCGTTCATGTATTAACCATTTGTGTTATTTTTAAAGATACAAGTTTTATTGAGTTTTAATATCATGTTCAAGCAATAAAATTTTATAGTGTTAGCGTGTTTACGTGTATTTTAAAAAATTTGGAAGTATTCTATAGGTTTTATCATTCAAATTATTAGTTTTGTAACATACAATTTATTTTTATTTCGAGGTAAGTTTCTTTTCTTTAAAGTCATAAGTTTTAATACTCGATAATTTGTATTTCATTTATTCCCTAATTTAATTCAAGGTCTTCTTACGATAATCTCTCAAATGTACGTCTGTAAAAATGCGCATAAATTTTATAATTAAAGTCATATATAACTATATGGAGTACAAAAGTAGTTAAATAAATCTGTAGTTTGCAAAATGTGGTAAACAATTTATTTCTTGTTTACAAAATATATGGCTCATTTAAAATTCCTTTTTTTTAGCATTTACTTGAAAATTCATGAATTTTTATTGTATAAAAATCTGTCATTTTTATTAATTATTTCTTAATAAAATTGGAACTTTCTTGTATAAGTAAAAAACGAATTTTATTACCACTAATTTCGTTTAATTAATCTCTATAGTGCGGTACGTATTTATAGAGCTTTTAACTTTACAATCTTTTATTTTTCAGTATGTTCCATGTTTATAAAATAACACATAAAATTAGTTGCTAAAATCACCAATCTTCAAAGTAAATATTTACTTAAAGTCTCTTAATGAATTCTCTTTTAAATTTACATGTTACAATGTTTACAACGAGAACATTTTATTTAAATTCGTTTTGGGAGACGAGTCATCATTTTGTTGCAAATAATTAATTATTATTGATATTGTAAATAACCAGTTGCTGCTGAAACATGTATAAAATTAACTTGTAGGACATTTTTTATATAAACAGTAATAAGATGAAAACACTTAACAGTACCTTGTAAAGATCATTTTACATTAAATTTGCTTTTTTTGTGAGAAAAAACTAATTAAGGTTAATCTTATTCAGTTCTCTTTAAATAGGAGGTAAGACAAATAGATAATTCACATTCTCCAATTAAAACTAATTAATTCCAATAAAATTATTAAAGTTCTTAATATAAAAACAGCAGTGTTATTTGATTGTGTTTTTTTTTTGGTTTTAACGTAATAATTCAATAAAAATTAAAAACCATGCAAATGAAGCTAATAAATTTAATAAAATGATTTATTAAATCATACATACTACGTGTATGTAAATATGGAAGGTAAATTTAAATTTCTACACAGAGTGTTTCAGAAAATATGGGCGCAAATGAAAGGGACGATTCTCTGGTTGATTCTAAGAAAAAAGTTGCTTTAACATGAATAAAGGAATAAAACATGTTGAATTTTTAACATAACTTTGAAGATTAGAGATACAGGGTGTCAAAAAAATTTTTCGCACAAAATTAGATGTTGGTTAATTAGTTCTGTATTGTAGAAAGAAGTTAATTTTATCCTTTTTTCGTAGCCATTTCCTTATAATTATTATACTCTATTCAGATAGGGAAGAAAAATAGTCCATCTTGAATTATGTCTTTTTTCAAAATAATACAATAATTGTATACATTTGCTACAATGTTCCACCTTCTAAGCTTACTTTGGATCAATAACATTTAAAAAACTAAATCACGTGAAAGCTGACCAATCACACATTTTTCTTCCGTATATGAATAGACCTTAGGTTATGTAATTTTACATTTATGAATGAAGTGGTAATCTTAAAATACGACGAAAAATCACGTGATATTTTTCTTACAAGTAAAATATTATAGTACATGTCTACATGTACAAAAACTAAGGTGTCTCAGAAACTGAAAGGTTTTTGAGATATTGTTAAAAAATTACAAAAATTTTTTTTAACATCCTGTTTCTCGAAACTGATGGATTTGCGTACCCATGTTAATATTACCACTTCCATTTGCGCCCACATACTTTAAAACATCCTGTAAATGTAGTTAAAAAATATAGGTACATTTCACGCTTATGAATCCAACGAAAACATATTTTGTGGCAAATATTTTATAATAGGTTTTTATACACGTACTTTTTGTACTAATTATATGCTATTCCATAATAGATATACTAGATAATAATCTATAAGTGATGTACTGACAGATGAAGGAATAGCGTGACGTTAAATGTTTATTAAGACAAATAGAAGGCCACTTTGCCAAAACAGTTTCAATGACCGCGGTGGTCTCTCTTGTTGGCGGAAATGTTAATTTAAAACAATATAGGTACATATACCTGTTTTGAAGAATGTAATATATTAAATTTGCTATAGTACATTAGTTTTATGTTCTCTGACAAATCAAAACCAGATATTTTTAGTACCTAGCATTTTTATTAAAATGATTACGGTACAAAGTTATATTATACCTACATATGGTACTTGTACCTACACCTACCTACATAACATACATCTATTTGAAATAGTATTTTTATATTTAATATAACGATAATTTACTGTATAAATATTATGGTACATTGAAAATGTAATCTGTTACGGGGTTACTTAGGTACCATTGCATTAAACATGCACCATTAAATGAAAATCGTTATTGCAGTGCTTTTGAATTTTATTTTAAATGAAATATTTGAATCTTTATAAAAAATTTTTCGTTACAATACACATATTTGTATTATTGTATAAAATGTTATGTTAAATTATTATTTGATATTACTTTTTGGAATACAATAGTTTTATCCGTTATGAATTTTCAATGAAATATTGTGACTGAACAAATTGATCTACAATACTCGTATATTATATCAATCATTGAAATAATAACGGTGTTGAGTTATTTTCTTTGACAAATAAAATGTTAATATTATTATGAATATTAATAATGAATGTGTCATTATTATGTTTAGAATTGTATTAAATTCTGATCATTTTATATTGTAGGTTTTCCATATGCTTGGAAATTGTATTCAATTTATTGCAAGAATATTGAATTTAAAACATATGGACAACATTATATTTTACCTACAAACTGTATTATTAAGAATATTTTTATGGAAAATCTACACTACAAATTTGTTACGATAACTATACGCGTACATGTTGTAGCAAATATTAAAATATTTCAAAATAAATTT
>SSSI01008760.1:0-58756 GCA_004796505.1 Oryzaephilus surinamensis | reverse complement strand
TGAAGTTTTCGTCTTGTTGGGGTTGATGGTGGTTCGTTTTTCTGTTCTACGACTATATATATAAGGGTCATGACGTGGCCACTTGAAAATGCGTGTGTTTTGAAGAGGTCTGCGGCACTATTGCTGCTACTGCTGTACTGCTGCTGCTTTTTCCAACCCTCTACTAGCAAACTTCTCTCTATATAAACACCAAAACTAACACATAAAGGAGAATGAATTCAATTCGAATGTACATGCAAAATTCAACAAAAAAAATCATTTCACATTCAGTTAAAAAGCAGGGGAGCAAAATTTTCAATGGAACACAGATTTCGTACTACTCAGAGATCAGTTTTAGAGTAACAATAATGCAATTATTATTAGTAAAAATTGGCAATAAAACAAATGGTATATTGAATGATTGATATTTTCAGTTTTAGAACTGTAATATTCGAAAACCTGAAGTTTATAACAACTAGATATTTTCATAAATCATTGAAAAATGTTCGAAAATCAATTGAAATTGTTTAAAATAGACATTAATTAGAATTTACTAAACAAATATGTGATTTCTGTACATATACAATTGTTGTTAAACAAAAATGCATATTAAAAATTAGTTGAAATATGAATATTTTACAAGATGATGACCATCATACACAGTTCCGCATACAAACATTTTTTAAATAAACAACAAATCATCAACATAGCTTGTTTAATCAAATAATAATTTAAATTTTTATCCTTATTTATAAGTAACATGTGTGTTTTACCTATACAATTGCGATGTTGATGATTGTGACAACAATAAGCGCTAATATAAACATCGATTTTATTTAGATTCTAAACGAAGTAAATTTTCCAATCCATACAACTACATATGATGAATTTCTCTCAATACAACAACATACACAGACGAATAAAACAAACATGAACTTCCGTCGGAAACCAGTTTAGATGAAGTAGTTATTAATAATGATATTTTGATTGAATTAACTGACGATTGAAGTGTTGTTTATGTTGTTATTGTACTTGTGTATTTTATAAGATCACGCCATTCAAAATTATCATTATTAAAACAAAAATCAACATTATTATTTTGTTATTTCTCTTATTTGTATAGTCATCCAGTTCACCACGTCGTGTTGCCGTCCCAGTACTGGTGAAAGATGGCAAACCATGTTCTGGGGGTGGTAATAATCAAACCGGACCATCGGGCACGTCGTCGGATGCGACGCGAGGTACACAACAATCGCCAGCAGCTTGCCATCAAAGTGGTGGCGGCGGTGCTGGTGCACCCCAACAACAACAACAGAACCAGTGTATGGCAAATGGTGCTGGTTTAGCGATGGCTTATCGCCATCATCAACAAGGCAATTATCAGCAACAGTGCGGAACTTATTTACCACTTCAGACGAGGGCGTGGTAGTGTTACGAGCATTATGGATTTGTGTATAGTGGTAGTGATGTGTGATGACAAAATAATAATTTTTCTTAAAAAGAAACGTAAAATTGAACATAATAAGTTATATGCCGAAGACTTTAACTGCTTGGTGAAAACGAACTGTTATTTTGTATAATTGTGATGCAATATTCGTATTTAAAACTATTACGTAGAAATTATTATGAATAGTGAACATTTTGTTATATAATGTGAATTTAATGTTTTATGATGTAATTTTTGCATTATAAAAAATAAATATGTAGAATTGAAAACACCAAAAACTAAAATTCTAAAATATCGGTTCTTCTAATTTCATGACGCGATTGTATTATATTGTAGTTTATTTTTTGTTTTAATTTAAATAAAATGGAATTGATTTTTGTCAAAATGAAATAGCATTAAATATATACTTAATTGTAGTGCAATTATTCAATGTGTAATAATTTATATACCGAAAATGTTTTAAATTACAAACAAATGGAGAACTTTTTTGTCTCTTTTTAATTATTTATTGTAAAATTGAATATACACTTGATCTATTTATTTTGAACAGAAAAATAGTTACAGTATGCCCTTATTACAAATAAGTTTTCCATTGTTTCAATTAGAAAATATAAATGTGCGCTTTTTTTTCAAAAAAATAAACTAATTGTAAGTAGCAGCAAACTTTTTAATGTAAATATCTATATAATATATTCATGTAGAAATAATTATTGTATATAATAAAAAAAAACTGATTATTGCTATACAAACACCTTAAAATTATTGCATTCTTACAAGTATAACTTATTATATAAATATAATAATACTTCTATGAAATTGTACAGTAAATTTTCTTTTATTAGATTATATGATAATTATGCACTATCACGTCATGTAACTGTGTTTCTAATTCTTCAATTCAATAAAATGTACAAATCATCCTCAATATACATATATAGTGTGTATGTGTTTTTTCTCTCCCTGCTCTCTTCATACACTGTGTCTTTCGTTCGATTCCTAATTACCATTCATTTAATATACATAAAAATGATGATCAGTTAAAATAATAATCAAATATTAAATTGTTGGTACAATAATAGAAGACGCACACAAATAATTATTTAAGAAATAAAAAAATCATATACTATATTATCATTCCGTTTCATTATTACGATGACAGTTTAATAATGGCCAGTTTACTGGCCAGATTCAACACCTATTTCCAAAATTAGAAACAATTATCTAACAATATACCTATATAAAATAGATGTCATGTTGGCACACCTACCCAACAATTGCATATATACGCAACATTCAACAAGTCATGCTGGGCCCTAAACACTATGTGGGTGGTTAAATACTGTATACATATAGATATTTATGCATAAAGACATATTATATATTGCTGACTGGGTGGTATAAAGTCCTTAATATTCAAGGTGGCGCTATTAGGTCTCATTATTTAAGAATCTTAACATCTCAACTACCTGCCTCATTGTCTTGTTTGACATTTTCGATGAGCTGATGATGACGATGATGATGATATTTTATGTTAAAATAAAAAATGTACAATTTCATTACTTTTTATTAATTAGAACTGATGTAGGTCCAGCATATAGGTATCAGAGACCAACAAAATTTGAAATATTCTCGCTTTTAACCGGGGGGGTTGATGATGACAATGGATGTCAACAACGATGACAGGTCTTAAGGGGTATATGTATGTTTACATGCGGCCCCCAGGGGCTAGTTCTATTGTTGGACGTGTCAGATGGAATTAAAATTATGTGTTTACATTACAAATTCAAATTTTCCATATACAAAATATGGACTTCTTTTCTTTATCTCAATTAACGATTTCAGATACTAATTTCATACAAAATAGTATAATAAATAATGACTGGGTTTTGCGCGCAAAATGTATGTTTTTGTGATAGGGGTTGGTCATTGTTACCAAAACACATATAAAGTCTCTAGATAAATCTCGTATGTCACATACAGGGTGAACGGACATAGCATTTTATGGTTGTGGCCATCAATATACATCCGACACAGTGTCGCTAACAGCCTTCGATATACCTACTTTTATATTATATTAAATGCTATCAGTATAAAATCCAATGAAACCCTCTTAAATTCACACATCGTTCTCATCATCTAACAAAATCAACTCTTTTTTTACTATCCAAGTTTTAATCTCTATACCACTCGTATTTTATTACAGTAATACCTTAGAACGATTAATATTAGACACAGTAAGCTGATGCTAACGATAGAAATGTGATTAATTGTTGCTAAGTAACAAGAAGAGGAGAAGCGGCGGGTCAAGTGCGCCACCCTGACGATATAATATAATATACCTTTACCCCCAGCATTTATACCTATATACACATTATACTGATCATCACCCCCTATTTTATCGGATACACTCTCTGTCGCTCTCTTGGTATTATTATTACATTCCATACGCTATTTGTTATTTGATCTTTATGTATAATAATATACGTATACATATACGTAATACCAAATATTCCGTCTGTAAACCCCATTTATAACATGGTCAATTTGTTGGCGGAAACAATTATCAAACGTACCTAAATAACTTTGCTTAAATGTTTTACGAAAGAAAATTCTACTAAAATTTATTTGAATCTCAATCAATATCTGTTCCGTCAATTTTTCACAAAACAGGCCCATTTTTTTTCTCCAATGTTGTTGTTAGGGATTAAATCCCACAAAATTCCCGATAAAAACTGATAAACATTATACACACGGGAAGGGAACGAGAAATTCATCTGGAGTAATAGTATTATTCCAGTAAATCTCAACTGTTAGAAAGTTAAATTGTATTCAAAAAGAACCCCTAAAATCCTCGAAATGATTTGAACCCTCACTATTTAATATTGAACAGGTTAATCGCAAATAAATCTCTTCTAATTTAAAATCATACGCAATGCAACGCATACGTACCTGCATACCTTTCTAGATAATCCTCTAATTGTTTTTTTTCAAAATTTGTTTTATAACGATGGAGGGTTGAAAAAACTTTAGTTCGTTGCTTTTTCAAGTACGTACGTGTATGTGTATGCAAAAATCTTTTTTTAAAAATCCATCCATGGGAATTTATTACATAAAAAAATCAAATATAATTATGTGTCGATATTTTCGCAGCTCGTTGCTTCGTGTGGGAGCCAATGGACCACATTGGCACTAACAGTAGGACATTACTACATTACTTGGGGGGTGCACTGTATGTTTCTATTGTAATTGCTCATCTTATAGCCACCAACAGCGTATATTATAAAAATCATTCAACTGTTAATCTAAAATATTTGTGACAAAAATATTCAAGAATATTTTTTGACTTTTAACTTGAATAATCATTTCTTGTGGAATTAATCTGTGTGAGAAGTATTATAAAGAAGTAAAATTTCTAATTTATTTAAAATGGAATACAAACAATAATAAATAGAATACGAATATATATACGGTGTTTAGTTAATATAATATTCATGGCTTCCACCCTCTGTATACAGCATCTCAAGATGACGTGCAACGACAACGATCAAACTAAAAAAGGGGTTGGTTGCACCCTCAAACATTATATTCACCCCCATCATCGTCAACATCATCACTTTAAATATATATAAATAAATTTTTTTAAAACTCGTATTATAGACTTTATAAAATTTATTTTTCACAAGAAAATCTTTAAATCAAATCCTCATCTCCTTTTTCTTTCATTTCACTTTTATAATATATATAGATGTATAAACCCCTATCCCCCAGAAATATTTTCAAGTGGTTGTGTGTGTTCTCCTTAGTTACCTACAGCTACATACAACTCAAGTGCCCATTGTACATGTACACACCAACCCGGCCCTTCTGTCACTCCACATTTATATTGTGTATGTGTACCCGAAAAAAAAATATAGAAATCTAGACAATATACGAGCATTTAATGGACATATAAAAAAATACGTACTTATATCCATAATGGACTATTTAATCGTGAAAATCTCTCACCTGGACGAAAAACGGTTTCTTATTTTTTAAACAATAAAATCTATATATAATTTATATTAATATAAAATCGAGTGAAATTATTTTACGAGGGTTGATTTATATTGTGGAGGGTTTTCACCAATTGCCAATTTGTCAGCAATTAAAACAAGACATCATTAAATCAGAAATTGTTCGGCTTTTGTTAGGTCACGTATGAGCCCTTCAAAAACCCCCATAATAATTGTCTTTATCTCCCACTGATAGAACATGCACTATTTCTCTCTCTTCTTTATATAGTGTTCATTTTTTTTCCGTTTTATAAATTTTATTTATAATAAATCGGTTTTATAACGTGAAAAAAAAACGTAGTTTTATAATATATATAAAAGATTGTAAACAATAGTGAATGCGGGGAAGGGAGTGCACTCTTTTAACATCCTTGTCGTCAACATTGTCGACGTCCTAGTCGTCGTCATCGTCGTCGTCGTTGCAACTCATTTCAAGTGCTCTTGTCTCAAAAACTCGAAGAGCGCTAGCTTGGCTAAGGGTGCCCAGGCCTATTGTACGCCTTATGGTAATGCGCTTTGTATATAACCGTGTATGGAAAAATTGCAGCTACAAGCAGTTTTTGACTTTCTGCCTACTTACCAAACGCACACACAAAATCTTTTCAACCTTATTATTTTATTTTTCACAACAGTAGGAAAAAAATTTTATAGGAGTATAAAAGAACACTGGAAAAATATATACAAATAAACAAAAAACCATTTTATAGAAATATATTTTCTATTTTTCGTGAACAATTAAAAAACTCACTACTTCTCTTTTTACAACATAATTAATTGTCTAAAATAAAAAGCACATAATTACGTATCTTATTGTTTACTTGTAAAATATTGATTTTGATTTGAAACATATCGATCACTATATGGTCCAGGTTGACGTCTATTATTATCACGTCTTTCATACAAATTATTCCGTTGCTGTTGATATTGTTGTTGCCTATTATTATCATTTGACCTGGAATTATAACGGTCTGTATGATAACCGCCCCTTTGTTGATATCTTTGTTGATTATTCTGATCATTTCTACCACCATTCTGTTGATATTGTTGATGGTAGTTGCGATTTTGATTGTAAGAATTACCACCAGCTGAATATCCTTTAAAGAAAACACATAAATTTAGGAAAACGCATCACGTTCAACCAATTCCAACAAAAGCTAACAAGAAAAAAGGCGGAAAAGGAAAGGAAATTATTGATTAACTTGCTTGACCATTACCAGAATGCCAATTTTACGATTCAATACACAAGTATTTGTAAGGGTAAATTGGGTATTTCTTCTTTCACCCAAAAACAATTCACATCTTCACAAGATTTCTAATTTGCAAACTAAATGGGGAAACTTCCATATAATAGTTGAACATTTAATAAATTTATCAGCTAAATTTTCGGAAAAATCAATTGTCTTCAAAGTTAAATTTGAATCAAAAAAAAAAAAAACAAAACAAACAGAAAGTTTTCTTAATATTCATCAAAAACCAACTACCCCATTTACACCACTAATAAATATTACATTATTGAGGGTTTGACAAAATTAGATCAACTGTTGTTTTGTTATATTATTATTTTAATGGGTGATGGTATAGTGGTGGTGAAAGATAGGATCCAGTGATTGTGAAATTAGGCATGTGAGTGGTAGTGACGGCCGTACAAAAGCCGCAATTACGCGCTCTGCCGCCGGCAGTAACGCGTATCATTGTGTTTTGTGTATGTATGTAAGTGACGTCACACCCACACATATACATATAATATACAAAATACAAAATTTTAACAAAAAATTACTTAAAAAAAAAGAATATAATATGTATGTAGGTTACCTATTTGAATTTTTTTTGTAAATTTTTCAAAACAAACTGACTTAAAACCATTTTAATTGCAATCATATATAATAATAGGAAAAGGTCACGTGTCATAAAACGTAACGCGTGTGCCTCCAATCACCTATTAAAACAAACACACACACATATTCACCCTAGTCTATTGTGGGGGTGAAATATAAATCTTAACACGTCACATACAAAGTGTATAAGTGACACACGCGACACAATAATTCATATATTATTAAATAAACATAATAGAATATTATTAGTATCATTGCGAAAACAAAATTTTTATTGACTTACCTCTGTAATTATTGTAGTCATTTCTACGATCGAAATTCGGTGGTGGAACTGCTCCATATGGTCCATTATTATTCGGTCTATAATGATTCAATGCCCGATGAGCGGAAATATCCAAACTAGACCTAAACAAAACCAAACAAATTAATTATTAATTTAACAAAATGAAGAACAGTCTTCAAACCTTTGGGTTGCTGGTACCATTCCAATTTGTGCCCTCCAATTTCTATTCGCTCCATGATCTAAATCTTCAGGTTTCAATACTCTTTGCGGATATCTAACACCTTTCAACTTTCTCGCAGGAAATATAAAACCTTTATTATATTTTGGATCTCTAAATCGTACACAAACAACCATATTATTTGTTATGGTTTCTAAATCAGTTACTGGTGATTCTAATGAACCACATTCTGGTACATTTATTTCTGAAACTAATATTGTACCTTTCATACCATCAATTGTAATGGAACATTCACTATCTAATTGAACATTTTGTTTATATAAGTTACTCAATAAACTGTAACCATTATTTTTATTTGATACATATAAACGATCGTCACCACGTTCATTACGTTTTAATTCTTCTGGTGATAATTGATCGTATAATGGTTCTAATGCTTTAAATAGACGTTGTTCATCAACGAATGGCAGTAATGCAACACCTTGCCAAGCGAATTTTTTACCATTCAAATCGATTTTAAAGTCTTCTGGATAGAAATCGATTATTGTCGAATCCTAACAAATTTAAATTTAATTAAAGTGTTAAGTAAAAATTTTAATATTACGTACAGGGTCTTTCATTAGAACAGCCCATGGTTTTGGTACATGACTGCTACTAGCAGCTGGAAATACACCCATAAGTTGTTCTAATGGACGGAACTACAGACAAAAGAATGTTAAAAATAATTCGCAAAAACGAAATTAATTTATTACTGGTTGTGTGTCAGTTTCAAATTCAGTACTAAGTCCTGAAATATTCTCAAAATCAGATGCAAACGGTGCATAATGATACGGAAAATACCATTTCCAAGATGCACATCCTTGATAATAATATCTTAATACCCAACACAATCCACGAACATAATGTAATGCAACACTATTACGAAATTCTAATTGATCTGGACCAACATCGAATTTGGACTCATAATAACGATTTTTGAAGCCATCTTCCCATAAACGGACCTCATCGTGAGCTTGATCATCATCATCGCTTTCCTGTCCATTGTCATCGTTATCATCACGTTTACGTTTTTGACCTCCAGACGAAGACGATGATGGTTCTATCATTGACTCCAAAGCATCGCGAGAATTAATAGTTTTCAATTGATGATCAATTTGTGATTGCATGCCCGCTTTACGAATGTCGTGTGCTTCTTGTTTGGCATTAACAACTGGTTTGACATCATCAATTGCCTAAAAAAAAGATAGAAATTGATATTTTTAAAATTTATTTATAAGATCCTTCTACTACGTACTCTGGGTGCAAATTGTGTATCTTTCACTAAATTCCAATTGGGTCTGTATTCATTAAATCCATCAGTTCGTCGTCTTTTCGCCGAGTTTCTTGCTTTAAATTGCAACTCTTTTTGTTGTCTTGTCTTAAATATCTGATCTTCGGCTTTACCCAATTCCAACATGATAATTTGTACACGTTCTAAATTCACGTCACCACTATCCGTTAACCAACCACCAGTTTTATAAACACAATCTTTATACAAGCCAATTAGACGATCAATAGCGCCTTCACGTATTTCCAGACTTGGTAAATGTGGTAAAAAATCATTTCCAACGAAAAAACACATAAATACCCAATCGTCAACAGCGCGCTCAAAGTCGTATTTGAATGGTAAATTTGGCATTCGTAGTTCCCTTTCTAAATACTCTTTAAGTACATTCAAACGAACGAAAATATAGTCAGTTTCAGCAGCCACTTGAATATTTGGTAGATCTGAAGAATCTAGTCGAACTGATCCAACACAGTCTTTCATTTCGTGACCTAATTGACCACAAATATCACATGGTCTGGGCTTATTCGGTTTGAATTCTTCACGAATAATCGTGAAATTCGGTTCATGTGTGGCTAAACCTAACATAATTAAATCGGCATCTGCACCACATAAACAATGTTGCGTATTTGGATCGTGATTTGGTTGGGCACGTTGTTTTCGAATATAATCCATAATTTTATGCTCTCCTTCACCTGGTACATTAGCATCTGACAATATAACTTTAATATTTTTCCAACCAGGATCATTATTCAATCGTTCGTGGATATAATAATGCAAACATTCCGATAAACGAGCCATAAAAGGTGTACCAGGTGTGATACAATTCGTGTCAAAGTGTTCTTCCTTTGTTTTTTCTGGTGGCAAATCAGCTCCTTTCAACAACAATTCAGCGCGTATACGTTGTACTTCGCTAACTTTCTCTACAGACTCTTTGGAGGCGCGAAAACGACGTGATCGTTGTTGGTTCATTTTGGCACGTGGTGCAACACCGTCAATAGCCATATATAGCAATTTCCTAGGTCGTACAATGTTGAAAATGCGGTCAACACAATCGAATATAGCCAACATCATTTCGTCTTCGTTGCGTGGCGCCGGCCGATCTTCTGGATGGGTGCATGGATGGATTATTCCATTCATGTCTAAGTATAAATTATCAAATTCCACCCCATTTGGATTTGGCTCAGATGAATTTACTGGTATACGTACACCATTAACATCAACTGCCTAAAATTATGCATTTTATACGTTTGTAATTTTAATGAAACGTTTTTTAACCTTTTCCTCAATACAATGCACTATTACTGAAGGATATTTGCGGGTAAGCCACCGGAAAAATGCTGGTACTCCCATTTTTAAAGTAAAATTCTTAATTAGTACTGGTTCATTATAAAATTTGTTTATTTTAATTTTATAAATTAATAAGTTAAACACATGCGTCCATTTCGGGGCAATGTCAAATTTGGGAAATTGGGACGCATGCCTAATAACTACAATAGGAAAGGAGGGAAATTCAAAATATAACGGATAAAAAAAATATTTATTTACAAAAATTTAATTAAATAGATACTATCTCGCTGAAGCTTGTAAAACTTTCCTAGATATTCTCATTAAACCAGAAACAGGATCTCTACCAAAGTATTTAACTTGTATTTCTTGTCCAATTTCTAAACCTAAACTTGATGGGTGCAAAATCTGTAAATAAATTACAATCACAGTCCCCTTTAACAACAACTTTTTAAAAAAATTACTTTTTTCTGGTCTAATTGGGAATTATGTAGAAGAACTGGTGGCATTCCATCGTACAACGTCACCATTACACCTATATCACGTATTTCAACAACTTTGGCATTGTAAACACCTCCAAATTCTAATTCGGGGGCTCTTTCAGTCGTTAATATTTTCGTTATAATTTCATTTGCTTCATCCATAGCTTGTTGTGTTGGTGCAAATATTTGGAATGTGGTATCATCCACCTGTGATACCTGAATTTCGACAAATCACTAATTGGAGTAGTATTACAACATTTTACATACCTAAACATACCTGAACTCCTGTTTCTGCGTATAATTTTTTCATATTGATACCACCAACTCCTAATAATTTGGCTCTTTTATGCACCTCTACTTCCAGTTTACGACAAACTGGCCAATTCTCTTTTTTAACCGTTCTTGGCTGACTAATACATTCATTCATAATATTTAAAATGTTACTTTTTGCTGTCGTTGCTTGTTGAATAGTTTCCATCACAATTTTTAATGGTAAACCGGAAATTTTAATGTCAGCTTGAATGGCTGTGACACCCTTCTTTGTTCCTGCTATCTTAAAATCCATGTCGCCCATATAATCTTCAATACCCTTGGATAAAAATCTTAATTAAATAATTTTTAAATAAAAAAAAGACTTACTAAGATATCTGTTAAAATTCTATAATCTTCAATGTTATTGTTGTTCATTTTCGTAATTAAACCCATTGCTACACCAGCTGCTGGTGCACTAACCGGTACACCAGCATCCATTAAAGCTAAACTTCCTCCACAAACGCTAGCCATCGAACTGGATCCTAAAATTTTTACTTTAAAATTACAATTTTGTTGATTTTATCACCCACCATTTGACTCTAAGACTTCTGATGTTAAACGAATTGTAAATTCGTAATCGTGTGGCACAATTGGAAATAATCCTTTCTCAGCCAATGCTCCATGGCCCATTTCTCTTCTACCAATTGGACCAATTCGTCCAACTTCCTTTGTTGCAAATGGAGGGAATTCGTAATGTAAAAAGAAATTCTTTTCTTTAATACCGCTAGTCAACATAGCTATTGGATCTAATTTCAAAGCGCTTTCGTGTGAATCCAAAGTTACAGTACAGAAAACTTGTGTTTGACCACGTTGAAACGTTGCAGAACCATGCAATGGTTTATATAAATTTACATTACAAGAAATATCGCGTAAATCTTCAAAACCTCTACCATCGCAACGTCTATTTTCTTCGAACACTAAATCTCGGAATGTTTGCTTAACAATCTTATTAAATTCATCTGAAACTTTGTTAATGTCCACATCTGCGAAGGAATTTTTAATATTTTCGATAACAGCATTGCGAACGTTTGTAACAGCATTATCTCTACCCAATTTATCGAATGTATAATTTTTAAATATTTGAGCTATAGGCATTTTCGTTAAAGTATTTAGAGCTTCTACAATTTCTTCAGGTAGTTCAGACACTGGTTCTAAGGTTCGTTTCGTTTTTCCATAATTACGTTGCAAAGTTTCGATTTTTTCCACAATTCCTTGTGCCTCTTTCGAGCCTAATTTAATGGCTTTTAGTAAATCTTGTTGCAGAATGTTGTTTGCATTGCCTTCCAGCATGACTACCAAGTTTTTTTTAGCTGCTGTTACGATGAGATTTAAGTCGGACTGTTGCAATTCCTTTCGTGTTGGATTTACTATTAATTCATTGTTAATGAAACCTAATCTGACTGCTCCAACCGGTCCATTCCATGGTATGTCGCTCAGACTGAGCGCAGCAGAAGCTGCATTTATTGACAATACATCTGGATGGTTGATTCCATCAACAGCCAGCATGTTACACACGATTTGTGTATCGTAAAAGTAATTAACAGGAAAAAGGGGTCGTACACTACGATCTATTAGTCTACTAGTTAGAATTTCCTTCTCTGTTGGTCCCAATTCTCGCCTGAAGAAATTCGTAGGTATTCTACCAGCTGCAGCGGATTTTTGACGATAATCGACTACTAATGGTAAAAATGAGGATTGTGATTGTTTAGTTTTTGATACAACAGTCACCATAACAGATGTATCTCCTAATGTGGCTACAGCACAACCATCTGCTAAGCGGGCATACTGTCCAGTGGATATTGTCATATTAGAACTAAAAATTCATTAAAAAACCAAATGTTCAATTCTAACCTCAAAATTCTTACGAATTCGGAAAAGGTATATGTACTTCGGAGGTATGCAATTTTTCACTGTAGTGTCTCTTGCAGCATCGTCTTAGGACAAGTTTCTTTAATAATTTATTAACATTATAAGAAGACATGGTTTTATGGAGCTAAATAATTATAATAATAATTTATTTTAAACCGGCATGAGCAAATCACCTGCCGCCTGCCGTACAAGCTAATATGGCGGCAACCACCAAACCATCATAGTGTTGACTGTAGATCAAATTTCTCATGCATTCGGGCATTCCACCCATCCCACATCATTCATGAATCATGAATTACTTAATTTTTGTTTTATTGAAAGTCGGGTATTTATTATAATATAATGTGAGATAAATGTGATAAAATTGTGATAACGTATTATTCTTTTAAAGAATTTTCAGTATTTTACCAAAATACATAAGTATTAATAATTATGGCAATTGATTCAGACTATGGTAAAGATAATATTTATTATTACATTTTCATATTACGTATTCTTTTTATAAATCGAATTACAATATGTTATTTACTTGTGTTTTAGTTCAACATCAAACGGAAGTGGCATTCAGTTTCCTATGTGAAGTAGCCAATAAATTCCACAACATATCATTTACAAGCATTGAAATTAATGAAAATTTATCAATTCCACTACACACAACAACCTTAGACGATGTTATAGCCGAAAATATAACAAATGTATGGAAATAGAAAAATGAGCCTTCCTAATAATAGTATATTATATTAACTGTGAACATTTTTTGTTCCAGTATAAAGGTGTAATATTATTTATACATGCTGCATATGACACATTTTTCGATAATTTTTTTCGTAATTTAATGCGCACCGATATTGCTGAATTGATCATTGAAAATTTTTCATTAATTGGCTGGGATATAAAACAAGAACAATTTCATCCGACATTGAAAAAATGTTTAGAAACATACAATATGACGAATCTTGTGCCTGCATTAAAAACGAAAGAATGTAGTGCCTTTTTATTGGTGCCTATAAATGGTATTCCAGTAGCAAAATATGTTTTACGTTCGAAAATAACCGATAAGGAGATTTTGATAAGATTTCAAGAGGCTGCAGATTTTTTAAAATGTGAAAAAAAAGAGGAAGGTGATTTGGAATTGGTCCGAAATCGAAATCATTTAGACAATGACATTAAGTCAGGATTTTCTAATAATAATTTGTATAATCGATATCGATGAATTACATTTTAGTGCTGTACGGTTTCAACAAATTATGGCCGAACGATTAGGCGATCGTGACTATGATAATTTTGATTATGATGAACATAATGAACTGAAAAGTAAAATTGGTTTTTGTTACTTTGGTATGCCATTAACAGAGAGTGGATACGATGAGAAACAGAATAAAACCATAGAAACAATGTACGAAATCATCTGCGAACAATCGAGTAATTTATTTGCCATCTATTGGTGGTTTTCGAATTATTGAATTGATAGTTTAAAACTTTAATTATTTTCAGGATTAATTGCTGAGCATCGTGGACGCATTATAATCTCATTTATATATAACTGCACCGAACCATTACCAAAAGAGAAAGGAAAACGTGCTGCAAAAGATGAAAAATATGATCCTGACAGTGATTTTTCCCCTGTACCTATATTTGTATTGCGTAAATGCCAAAGTAGCATAGAGGAACCGTGTCGTGTATTTATCGACGATATTGGTCGCGTTTACAACACATGGACGGATTACTTGAAAAAAAATAAATTGCCCGAATGTGAAATGTTGTTACCATTGAATGGCCGTTACGAATTCGATAAGAATGGTAATGTATTATTGGAACCAAAGAAATTAAGTCCGGCATGTGATTTGGATGCGAAAATTTTATTTGGTGCTGATATTGCTGGTATGGTGGGTGGTATTGCATCTGCATCTATATTTGGTGCCGCAATGATACCAGCATTAACAGTACCGCCGGTTGCATTACTTGTTGGTACTGGAATTGGGGTCACAGTGGGCGTGTATACTATTGGACGGAGTATTTACAATTTGGTCGATAGAGGGCTGCACAAGGAAGTAAAAAAATTTTAATATATATAAAATATATATATATTTATATGAAATTCGACAAATCATTTTATTTCAGACGTTGAGTTTTGCAAATTCGGAGGCACGTGCCGCTTATTTAACAATTGTTGCTGGTTCATTGGGCTTTGTTGGTGCTGGGGCCAATTTAGCTCTCTCCCAAATGATACAACGTGGTGTTAACATTACCGAAGTAATTAATTAATATTATAATAATTTGATTCTATTGAATATATCGAATAATTTTTACAGGGTGCACATGTTGTTATAAATACAATAAATGTAGCAAATATAGGTGCAAGTGGTGCAACATTAATTAATTCCGGTTATGATGTATTTGATAAATGGTACAATGAAAATCAGAGACCATCATTTTTAACAATATTACAATTAAGTTCTTCAGTACTATTTTTCGGTAATGCCGTATATAATTTCCGTACAGTTGGTACAATTGTTGATGAAACACAAGCAAAAGTATTGCAAGATTATCAAGATTCGTTGCGTAGTAATAGACACCGTAAAACATTCACGAAAATGATGAAGGAAACCATACGACAAAATGGTGGCGATGCAGTACGTGGTAAAGCGGAAGTAATATCAACAATTCGACAAATACAGAATAAAGATGAAGTCTTTGCTACTCTAACACGCAACAATAAAGAATTTAATCGGAAGGGAGTGCGATTTGCAGCATCCAATGGAAAAATATCATTAAATGGTGTCCTTATTGACATGGCCGAATTTGGTGCAATGAATAAAAATGATGCTATCAGTTTTATTGATTCAATACCAAGTCAAATTCAAGTTGAAATACCATCAAATGAAGCAACATCGCTTAAAACGAATATAACAAACATATTTTCTAATATATCCACTGAAGACTTATTAAAAATTTATAATACAACTGAACGTATGATAAATATGTATAAATTTGATGTGAAATTATTAATTTTAGAAGCTGTTGATCAACTTTTGAAACATATTGGTTTCGATGTGATGAAATATTTGAAAGAATTATTCCCAAATTTTGGCTATTTTCCACAAATAATGCGTGTTGTATTAAAATTTTTAAGTAAATCTGCTGATGAACTAGAAATTAAATATCAACGATGGATTCAATATGGAAATGCTGAAGATTTTTTACCAATTTTCAATTACATCAACGTGGATAAAGTTAAACGTTATATTACATTATTTGAATATAGTATTGAAGCGTTGTTTATTGGAAATCAATTACGAGATGATGTTTTAAAGGCTTTAATTCAGTATTTCTTAACGTGGTTTACAAATAAATGTTATACAGATGTTGTGGATGAGAATCGAGAACAGAAAAGGCGTCTACATTCAGCAAATTATAAGAGCACGAAAACAAAATGTACAATTTGTCAGGGTTATTATTTTGTGCCTTTAAAAAAATGATTATTTGTTATAAATATATTTTTAGAAATAGAGTAAAACACTTAAAAATAGCTCTTAATAAATAGAATAAAACTCAAATTATGGCTTTGAAACAAACATTTTATTACAAAAATGAAGAATGTGTTTGTTTATTTTCAGTACAAACTAAAAAATAACAACAAAATAATTGGTAAATACTAAACTTATATATAAAATATTTATTTTTTCACTATTTTACAGTAAATTTAATACTATTAGCGCAGCGTTAAATCTATGTAAAATATAAATAAATGTTTAATTTGGACAGGCAGGCAATGTTAATGTATATCATTAAGAAAAACTTTCTGTAAAAAATGAAGCCAAATTCCAAATTACCGTAATAAACTAATGAAAAATATGTACAATAAATGAAATTGTCCATTCGAAACACTTAAAAAACAAACGTAACACAAATAGTAAACCAACAAACGGTAACTTTTGCAGTAAATGTGAATTAATTTAAAAACCACCAGCATAATTATTAATATTCGCACTGACAGCTTCATTTTCTAAATCCAAATACGGCATATGATTTGTTGTATAAACAGAATTCGACTGACTTGTTGTACCATTCGTATTTGCCATCATACACGACGTCGGTTGTGGTTGTTGCTGTTGTTGTTTGGGCGAACGTGGTGGCGATGAACTGTCCAAATTTATAACAGATGGACTCGCTGGATAACCAGAACTTGAAACAGACCCAGGAGTTGTGGTCACTCTCGATTGATTACTGTTTGACGCTATCGAACTTGTTTCTAGAAAAGTTTTAATACATAATTATCTGAATGGATAATTTATTTTTGTTAAATGCCAACCAGGAAATTTTATTGTTGAATCAGGTGTTTGATTTACAGCTCTACGTTTTGCCAATGGTTGATCATCATCCGAATCGGACAATGTTAAATCGACAACAGCATCTTTACTTTCACCATTTTTCTTGTCAGTCGATGAACTCGCTGTATTATTTGACGTCACATATTCTAATCGAATAAAATTTGAACGAATTAAAAGCCCAAACTAAGTTTATTAGTAAATTTCTTACCGACATCATCACCAGAATCATCTCCAATAATTTCAATTGAATCATCAATTTTATCTGTTTTCATAATTTTCTTTTCAACAACTGGCGTACTCCATGAACTGTCTTTATGTAATTGTATTTCGTTGCAATCAGAAGGTAATAATGGTGAATTTAACACTTCTTGGAAATAACCATCAATAACTAAATTATCGTATAATGCCGGCTTATCACATACTGGACAACTCCATGTTGGTTTACGTTCATTCATTTGTAAAAATAACGATGCATCGAAACATTGTAAATGGTTACATGTGATTGCACGACACGGTGTTGACATTCTCATCTTTCCTAATGGACACATTAAAGAAACACGCAAACATGTTGTTGCTATTTCTAAATCACCATCATCGCTCAATTTTTCCTTAACTGCATTTAACAATCGTATAATGATTTTGCATAATTTTTTTTGACAAATTCACTTACTTAATCCTCTTGTATGATCAGCATGTTTGACACCTTTACTTTTAAGTCGTTGCAACAAATCTGAAGAAGTTAATTTATGTACAAGTGCCACTGTTATGGCATACCCACGTCCGTAATCGGCCCCCCATGTAACACTTATAACATTTGCAACAGTTGGACACAATTTCACCATAGGAGTGATGTTTACAGGCCGAGGTGGCCGTTTTGGTTCCACTCCTTGTTTATTAGTTGGTATAGGATTCTGTAAAATTGTTTAAATCTCATTGAAAAACTCTCAGCAAATTCACTACAAATCTTACAGGTAATGGACATGGTTTATTATTAACTTTGACTGAAACATTAGGTGGAAAATAGTCCTCTTGTTCACATGTCGTTTCCAACAAACAGAAACGCAATTGTACTTGTTTAACATAGTCATTTTTAACACCAGGTCGTGTATCTCTAGAACTGGCCACATCGGTGGCTTGTTGTGGTGTTAAATGGAAATAAAATGTGCCATCTTGCATTCGTTGATTACTTTGTGGCACCAATGATGATGGTTTTAATAAGTCGGCTAAAATGTCGTAGAATGGCAGTCTACGGAATTTTACGTCTGGATGTATTGGATAATTGTTAGGTAAAACGTTTTGTTGTGAACGACTTTGAGAATATGGTGCATATGAGGGGTACATATTTTGGTTGTATAACGTATTTTGCTGTTGACGACTCTGCAAATGAACAAAAGAATTACAACAGCATAAGAATACGTTAGTTTTATTCCAAATAAATTATTTTCTATCATTTGTTTAACACTTTTTTTGTAATCGGAAATTTTTAATAAATGAAATTTCAAAATCGTTAAAATTGATAAGTGGTGGAATTATTTTCAACAATTGCTGTTGAATTCAGTTTTCATAGTTATTAACTTATTAAATTATTATAAAAAAATGGATCCTTCTACAAACGAGATCAGAACAGTAATGCCTGCCTAAAAAGTCGTAACAAGAACTGGTGACAGGCTTCAGAAACAATTCTGCTACAACCAAGTCATCATATCTCTTTGACCATAGAAGGATCGAATCAAATCAAATCGACTATAAAATAGTTACACAAAATACTTTCGTAAAGTAGTGAGTTGTAACAAGTGGTGACATCTCCACGAATCTTTGAAAATTAGCTTTAAAAAATTATGAAACTGCCCTCAAAAGTGTCAACAAGACAGTTTATAATTTTACAAAAATCTTCCAATGTGTTTTTAACTTACACTCATTCTTCTGGTAGCGTCCACATTATAAGCATGTACTGCTGTTGTTGTACTTGGAATGGGTGTTTGTGGCATACTGTTCGTTTGTCCTGACGACGAAATATCCTTGTTAGTGTTTGGCGATAATGTTGGCGGTACAACTCCTAAGCCAGTAGTTTGCCTAAAATGCAGCCAATTTAAATAAAATTGCTTCATTCCTCCTATTCATTCCCTTACTGTATAGTTTTGTACAAATCTCTAATTTTTTGATGAATTGGGTGAGATCGGACACGTAAGAGCTCTAAAGCCCTTTGTTGTAATTCGTTTTTTCTGCCTGATTTGTTTCTACCAGCAAAACCTAATAGCATTTGCAATTCAGACACGCGAAAAGTTATCAGCATATTCTGAAAAAATTTGAAGCGAATTAAAAATTTTGTACAACTTTAGTCATCCTGTTTTCAATTATTTTCGTTACAAGTTACAACAATATTTAATATATCTCACCCGTAATTCATCAATGTTTTCTGACATTTCCTATCAGTGATATAATTTGGAGAAACGGACGGAAATTTGAATTCAACCATTTATGAAACAAATGAATCAAATTTATAAACATAAAGTACTACTTCACTAAGACACAGTTCGAAACGATACAAGTCTAGTAAACTTAATAAATTTTTTTAATTTTTCAGCTCTCAGCTGTTGTGGTCTTTTCTAGCAATTTATCTTACGAATTTCAAGCATGTTACACGCATACGAAGCATTGTATTTTTTAGGTAAACAGTAGTTGTTCACGTAATATGCAATAATAATGCACTTTTTCGAATTTAAGAATATAGTTTTTTAAAATTTTCAGTAAGAATCTAGATGCCTGAACTGTAAAAAACAAGCACTAAACAGCATCACCGCCATTAGCAATTTTTAGTTACATTTGTTTTGTTTATTGTTTGTTGTGGTAGCACTTTCGTAAACGATATATAACCTATATTTTTTTGAATTTTTTAATCATTTTTTGTGTGAATTTTATACAAAAGTAAATTTCAGCAAATAAAATGATACATGAAGTATTATTTTGTTTATTACGTAATCCTTTAAGTACCAACGATGAATCTGAAGTATTGTTTATAATAATAATAAACCAATACAATTTGTAATCAGATTGTTTTTTCAGTTTTTAAATGAAATTCAAAACTTTTTACATCCTGGTGAACAGAACTTGCTATCTAGAATAATGGAAGTAGCCAAAACGTATCATAAAATTATATGTTTTGTTGAAAATGTTCTATATTCGACCGATATTAAAACTGATAATGGTGAATCCGTTCGTAACGGTTTATACATTACAGCATTTTGTTCAGGAGTTAAAACGGTATTGAAAACATACAGGGATAATGTGGTTGAACTGGAGAATATGTTTTTGGAAAATCCCCAACTCCCTTTATCTTATATTTTATGTCAAACTGATCAATATAAAACACTATTTCATATGTTAATTTCCGTCATAAAAGTTATACAAAACGAAAAATTACATGGTTGCCCATTAATGGGGAAACTTCACAGGTCAATCAACTGTGGAATTACTCAAATTTCAGATGCAGCTACAGAGTAATAAGAAAAATATATTTATGAGACTTACGAAGTTAAATTAAATCCATTTCAGGATTATAAAATCCATTAATGTAGTGTTTTATTCGCAATTATGCCACTGGATAATTAACGGAGAGGTAATTGATGAACAAAAAGAGTTTTTTATATGTGATGGTGAAACTGCAGATACGAATTTTCTTTATCCTGAACAATTGGAAGAAAACCAAATTGATAAAGTACTTAAATTTATTAAATTTGTCTATCTTTGCCAAAATAACTTTGCTTTAGAAATATAGCAAGTTTAGAAGGCATCCAAACGTTCGAAACTTTTACATCAATTGGTCAATGGTCCCGATTTTTATTAATGAAGACATCGCTGAAAGCATTTTATTCATGGGCCGAATTGTTTGGATAATTCGCAATGATCCAAAACGTACACGTGATGTTTGGGATGGTAAAGATTTGGAATATTTCAAAAAAATTCAATCGTTAGAATCTGAACCTTTTAAAATTATGAAATTTAAGCAAACTATTGAAACCTGCCGACTAACAATAACAAAGGCAAGCCTTCTTACAAGCTAATAAAATTATTTAAATAAAATTTAATTCATAATTTTAGTACTTGTGGACGGTTATGTTGGACGAGGGCAATTTAATCAATCACATAAATCTAATACGCGATTATTATATGTTAGGCAGAGGCGAATTATTTCATCAATTTATTACAGAAACAGAAAATCATTTAAAAAATCTAAAATCGGATATGACTGCATCAAGTTTAAATTATATTTTTTATGAAGCTGCAAGAAAGATTTATGGTGAAAAAGATAAAACGTATTTACGTTTTGAATTAAATCTTGCAGACACAGATACGAGTAAGTCAATTGAAAAATAATTTACTTTTAAATAAATTCGTCAATTTCAGGTTCAAATCCATTATATAAATTACAAATCAACTTTCAAATTAATTGGCCATTACATATTTTGTTTCATCCGAAAGTGATTGAATTGTATAATAAATTATTTTGCTTTTTATTGCATTTAAAGAAAACTCAAATTGATTTACATAAATTATGGCATAAACATATTACAGAAAAACACAATATGTATTTAATTAATAATGTTTTTTAACTATAATTAATAGTTGGTTATTTTAGTAATCGAAGAGTTTGGACCTTACGACAAAATTTAATGTTTCTAGTCAATAATCTACAATACTATTTACAAGTTGATGTAATTGAGGCGCAGTTTTCATTATTATTAAAATCTGTTGAAAATGCAAGCGTATTAGAAGATATTATTAAAGTGCATCATGAATTTTTAATAAATTTATTAGCAAGGACGTTTATACTAGTACCAGATATAGTAAATCAACATACAAGTTAAGTTAAACCAGTTTAATTATAGTCATTTTTTTAGTCTCGCTTCAATAAAAAGCATTTGCTTTACCAGTCAGTGGAATTTAAGGCTCCTAGCAATATTTATAATGTTGTAACACGTTTGTTACAATTATGTGATGAATTTTGTGTGATTGCAACCGTATGGGATCCAGAATTAACTGTACCAGAAATAGAAGAATTGGCAGAATTTGAAAAACGTAGTGATTTATTAATTGAAACACTTTTGTACACACTTTATAGTCTGCATGAGAAAGCAAACGGCCAACATTTACTACAATTAATCAATCAGTTGGACTTTAACAAATTTTTCAGTATAAATAAAATGGATCAGAGTCTTCTTTTATAATCGTATATATTTTATAATAAAATTATGTATATAATTTAATATTTATCACATTCAAATAAACCATTTACCATTTAAATTAATATTTTTTCTTCATGACTTTCATAAACAACACCATGTCTTAAAAATTAAATTAATTTATGTTAGACAATTCCAAAAATTGCGATTTACTTACTAATAAACACAACCAAAACAACAACTAGCATCACCCACATCCAACATTTACAAGCTCGTTTAGAGTGTTCCCCAAGTTTCGTGGATTCCACTTGCAATTTTGAGTAATTTTGATCAGTTAATTGTGCCGATTGTGTAACCAATTCAGTGTCTTTTTTTATAATTTTATTGGCAAGTTCTGATTGTTCTTTTAAACTTCTAGTGAATGTTAGCATGTCATCAGTGATTTTTTTCTGTAAATTTTCATGGAAATTCATTAACTGGTTAATATCATCAGTGCCAGTTGGTTTACGTTGCCGTAAACCGAGTAAATCTTTTCTATTGGCTATTTCATTGCTTTCCACTGTTGTAGGGAGTCCCAGAGCTGATTTAATCGAAGTAATTCGTTGTTGATAAGATAATATTGATTCACTTACGTATGTGCTAGAATTTAATTTATACAATAAAATTTTATTATTATACCGACAGTATAATTATACTGACAAGACTATTATTCTTTAGAATAATTTTTATAAGACTTACTCTGCATTTTTCTTAATTTCTTGTAACATATCTTCAAGTGATTCAACAATTTTCTCAAGTTTATCATCTTTTTGATTATTTTTAATCATTAACTCGCATTTCGCCAAAGCCCTTCTCAAATTCACTTCTTGCCTAGAGAGTCCCATTCTATCACAAATACTTATTGTGTTTTAATAATAATTGCGTAAAATATAATACATATAATTAACTACAAAATCATTTTTTTAATTTAAATTTACGTACACGACTACACAAGTTAACCTCAATATTATAACTGTCACCAATACAGTAATCTATAATTTTGCTATAGGTTAACTTGGGTTTGGGTTAACTCGTGTTTATGTTTACAAATAGTTCTCATTTGGTTCTTATTGAAAAATATGGAAGAATTGGAAAAGAAATTACATTCAAATAATCCTATACTTGTAACCCAAATAGTGGCATCATTAGTGAATAGTATAAAGCAGAAGAAGACATCCGGTTTTAATGAAAATAAAATAACTGAATTAAAGTTTCTGAAAAGCAAATGTTTCGAAAGAGATTCTGTTATAAGTGAAATTTGTGGATTAGGAATTACACAATTAATTGAAGATGGGGTTTTACAATTAGATTCTGTTTTTAAGGAGCTTATGACCAGTATTTCAACTTCAACGTAAGTTATGGTGTTCACAGATTACTGAAATTTCTTTACACCAACACTATTTAATTTACATACAACCAATATGAATTTAATTTATTTTCAGATATTTACCAAGTTTTACTAAGATTATTGGCAATTTTTTACATTTGGAAGTTAAGAACAACTTTAAATCAAATCAATATGTGTTTAGCTACAATTTGTATGATCAAAGACATCCTTTTGTAACATTATTAAAACATAAACCGGCTTGTGCTAATTTAATTGTTAACGAAATACGCAATTTCTTCAATTATAAAGATCAAAAGTATAATCATTTTTTGTTAAATTACAGTAATTCTATTATATCTTCTAGGATAATATATTTGGTATCAGAATTATTCAAACCAGTGTATTTATATTCATTGTTTGACGAAAGTGTTGAATTGGGTTTATTGAAAACAAAACTGTGGTCTTTTATTAACGAATGTGAATATAATCAAAGCATTAATCTCAACGATTACTTTATTAAATGGGTTAATGTGAGAAAATAACAAAAATTCGTTTTCAATTACTTATGTTCAAATTGATCTTTTTCAGATAAGAAATACCGATAGTCTTTTAACGAATTCTGAAGTTCTTTCCAATATAATAAATAGCAATAAATATCAAGACCAGTTCGAAATATGTATTTTATGGCAAACTACTTTATTATATTACATTATTTGGAATCAATTAGATCCTTTAAACGTAATATATACTCTAAAGAAATCAATAGAAAAATGTGAGGATTTACTTGTTTCAAATTGTTTGATGGTCATATTAGCTAAAATTGTCCGAATTTGTTCTCCATTATACCTCCTAAACGTTCTAAAATTGTGCGATGTTATAGTAAAAAAACCATCAATTAAAAAATATTCCTTAAGCATTTTAAATGCTTCTTTATTGCAATGGATGGCAAATCCAAACCGATTAATAACTGAATCCGTTCAGTTAGCAAATAAAATATTCAATCGAGCATTAACTTTAACAAAGGGAACACCCGAAAATAGTTTATTAGACTTTGAAATTAAATATAGAGATTTTTTGTTGACAAATTCAGAGGCTTTTCTCGTTGTGCAATTTTGTAGTAGAATTGAACAAGAAAAGCAATTGTTAGACTTAATACAAAACATTTCAAATTGTTCTTATCCATTATTGCAAAAAATCATTCACATTATTTATGGTTTATTTATTGAAGAAACTTATGATGAACAACTAACTTTAGAATTGTTTAATGTTATGTTTAAATTTGCGCAATATTACAAAAATTCGGCTAGTGATGTAATTGTTTTAATATTATATAAATTAACAACAACGAAAAACCCGAATTTACATATTAAATTGCTGAAAATAATGTCAAAATTAGTTTATACCAATGAAGATATGAAAAAAGTTATAATAACATTACAAGTATTTTGCGACCATGATAAAATCTTAAAAAATTTCGGTTTAATTTTAATGTTAGAAGCTTGGAAAGTCAACGATAAATGTTTTTACTATCTAGAAAAGCAAATTATTCAAGATAATAGCAAGTTTGGCGATAATATGGACTGGTTTATAACAAAATCTTTTGTTTTACGTGAATTGTGCAAAGAAAAGTGCGGAATATTTCTATTACATGTATTACAGTAAATTATTGAAATTTTAATATTTTTAGGCCCGAAGTTTATGGAAAAGACATTGTTGTTCATTTATCTAATATTTTAAATAAATCTACCAACCCAAATTATACGCTACCTTGCGTTTTAGCAATAGAAGGTATCACTTTTTTATGTAAAGCTGGTGTTGTCGATATAATTACGACATGGTCTATATTAGAGCCAATGTTTAGGGATGATAAACGTGTACAAATTATCCAGAAGTACTAAAACTATTAAACTAAATGTATTGTATTTAAATTATCTTTATATAGGTTGTGTAATTTATTAGCTGAAGTGCCAAATTTACCATATTTTGAAGCCTATACTGACGAACAAATATATAACTTTGTAAAAATTCTTTGGAATTACGTTACGACAAGTTGTGAAACGAAAATAATTGAATCAGCCCTTAAAGCATTAACATTTTACGATTTAGAGCAAATTTCTTCTCATTTTCCCGAATCTTTTTTAGACGAAGATGTTTTAAAAGCAAAGAAAGCAAGTAATTCACAACAGTTGTTTTATATTCCAGGTAATTTTTGGTTTAAATAAATTATTCTAAATTTTCCAACAGGCTTTTTTGTTAGGTAATGCCTGGATTAAGTTTTTAGAAAGTTTTGACGAGAAAAATTTAATACCAGCTAGTGAATTTATTGTTAATCTAATGTCAAAGGAAATTTCCAGCTATAAAAAGTATATTTATGAAGTAAATAGTGCAAAAGAGCCGTTCTCTTTTGATTATTTACCAAATTATAGTGTTGTGAGAGGAATTGGGGAGTTTATACGCACAAAAGTAACGAAATTAGTCTATTTTCTAGTAAGATTTTTGAAACATTCAAGTTTTTTAGAGTACAAAATGGAAATCTACGTCAATTGAACGTATTTTTCTAATCTGTTTGGAAATTTTAAGTAGAGAATATTCCAAACAGCTTCCTCCATTAAATTGGTGTTTTATTCAAGAATTATATCATGAAAACGAATCGAAATTTTACTGTATCGACCTTGCATCCCATCAAGTAATGCTTTCAGGCAGTGCTAGACGTTTTATAGAGAATGTAATCAGTATTAACAGTGAAATAATTCATAAAAATATTATAATTAGCATCTACAAGAACTTAAAATATTTAGCAAATAGCATACAGCCGGTAAATTTGCAGCCATTCTTGCAAAATTCATTTAATTTCTCAATTAACGACAAAGAATTGTTAAATATTATTATAGAAGAGCTAAAATTTGTTCTAAAATCAAAAAATATTGAAGATACGAATAAATATACAATAGCAAATGTTTTAATCGACAAATTAAAACAAGATACAAATGTAAGATGGAAAACTTTTCTACTCAGTTTATTGATTAGGCTACTTTTAGATGTTCTTATTGATTTCCCCTTGTATAAATGTATTTCCAGCTCATTTTTTCGAAAAATTGAACTTTTTAAACGAACTTGGAATAGAAATTTACGTTAAATTAATTTGTTCAGTAGTTAGAAATTCAGAAACAGTGCCTTTATCATGGATAAACGATTATATTATAATCAATAAAAAACTAATAGAGAAGTACGTAAAAAGGGATTAAAATAAAAATAGTTTAATTTTAAATATTTTCAGTAAATCATTAGTTTTAAATGAACTTATACCAGTAATTAAAAAACATAAAGAAAATGCCGAATCAATATTTTGGTTATTGAATCTAATGGGACAAATACAGACTTATGTTGCTCATGAGAATCCAATGGAAGATATTATTTATTTATTAGATATTTTTATTATGTCTATTGTGGTATTTTCCGAATACGATTTATTTTTAAATTTTAATGAAATCATTCACATTTTTCCACAAGCTTGTTCTACTTTAATAGAAAACAATTTCTGGCGTGACACTAAAACCCAAGTATTCTATTAATAAAACATTTAGGTATATTTGTTCGATATTAATATTGAGTATTTTTTAGATATTTGAATGGTTGTATTTTATGAATACGGAACAAATTGTACCTGGATTATATCGTAAATATTTTGGTAAAACATTACAAGCTCTACGACATAATAATGAATTTGTTAAGAATAATAATTGGATGAAATATATCCATTGTGAAATTACACAATAAATTTTATATTTGAATGAAAAAATTTTGCCACCAAAAGTTGTAGTCATCTATTAACGAAGCTGTGAACTAGGGACTTGAAGAATGTATTTTTTAAATTATTAATAAAGTTTCTACTTATTCATTTAAAAATTATGTTGTTTGTATTTTTACAATGAACGTCTAAACTACCATTCCAATTTATTTCACTTTTTTCCTTTTTTTATAAAATTTGCGCTTCTATTGCGCTTCTTTGGATTATGTACTTGGTTTTCTTAGAGTAGGTTTTCCAAATGGAAAACGCTTGTTGACAGTATTTTAAAAATGGCGGCATTGTTGGTGTAGGAGGAGGTGTAACACACGAGCGATTACTTAATATATAATCATTGATTAAATGCTTGTTTGTTAAATATCATTAAAACAATCAACTGAAAATAGAACGACGCGAAATGTCGACTGAAGGTGAAATATCGGCACAAGAACCAGAAGAAAGTACAAGTAATTTACGTCGAAGAAAATTAGTTAAATGTGCCCAACAAAAATTAGAAAAAGGTAATAAAAAACCTATTTATATAACTTTATTATTGTATTTTGGCATCATAAATTACTTTTCTATCTATCATTTAACTGCTTTGTAGCTTCTGAATTGTTGAAAAAGAAGATACCTTGTGCCGGTCACTTTCTAGCACCAAAAAGACTTTGGTTGAAACGAATTTCGACACCAAATTGCGATGTTGTTGTTGTTTTCCCACCTGGGGCCCAAGATTCCATACTATTGTGGCTGTTATCGAAATTGAGACAGTCACCTGGCCTAACTGTACATGTTAGACATCATGCTTCAACACAAAGCAGTGCTTTTTACTTGACAGCTCCATTATCTATGTTAGTTTCAATACTTTCTATCATTCATCACAAAATCTACAATTCTTTTGTACGTTATGTCAATTCTTTATTTGGTTTTTTAGTCTCTTGAAGGCGGCTGAAGAATACCATCTGCCAAAAACACTAAAAGAATCACGCGGCGGTGGCTTAAAAGAATTTCTGGTACAAGATTTTCAGTTGTATGAAGGTGCCGATGATGAAGAACACTTTTTCACCACAAATGAACGACAATGGCTCGTTTTACGTTTATTGGAGAGCATTAGAGCAAAGGCTAGTGATGTCAGTGCTATTCCTGGGCTTACATTATTACAGGGACAACCAATTGGTACTTTTCCAATTACTTAAATATGGAATTTAATATTGTAAGATTGTTTTTAGTGCCGAAATGTGTTACATCTGGAATAATTTCACAAGTATTTCCATTACATGAGCCGGCCGCATTAGAACGACTGCAAAATACATGGGTACGAGATGTGTGTGCTCGACAACCCCTCGGTACTCAGTCCCCAAAATCATTAAATGTATTTAATTAAATCTATTATCTTTCAGATGAGATTACAGAGTATTTTGGGGTTAAAATTGGTATGTACTTTGCTTGGTTAGGGCATTATACAACTGCTTTAAGTATCCCAGCTCTTGTTGGTTTTATATTTTGGGTATTTATTGCGGAAAGATACAAAGAACAAAATTTTTATTATAAAATGATACATTGTAGTTGTGCTGTAATGGTAAACATCAAACATTGGAGGATGTGGGCTATGTTTTATTCTCAGTTTTCAATGTTGTTTGGGTTACAACGTATTTACAAGCATGGAAACGTTATTCAGCTGAATTGGCTTTCCGTTGGGGCACATTAGATCAACGTGATGATTTATTAGCTGAACCAAGACCACTTTTTCGTGTAGGTTAATATACAAATAACACCTAAGTGGGGCCGCAAATTGTGTATAGCTTAAAATTTTAAAATTTAAATTGCTATAACATATGGCTTTAATTAGTTTAGTGGCGAATTCTATTATTTTTTTTCCCTATTTATTTAAAATTGCTTAGTAGATGGCTTATAAAGCTTGTAACATGTCGACGTGGTGCAGGTAGCGCGACATGTTATGATATGTTCACAGGGTCCATTACAAGCTAGTCCAGTTACTGGCCGATTAGAACCATATCATCCAGTTTGGAAACGACATGTTTTTCGATATTGTGCCACAGTACCGATTATAGCCGTTTGTTTAATGTCTGTATTCTTTATTATGTTTGTATCTTTAAGAATTCAGGTAATTATAATATAATAAAATTTATTAAATAAAAGAAGAATGGAATTGAATTCGATTTTTAGGATTGGTGGGATGATTTTTTAAATTCGAAAGGCCTGCCTATGTGGCTAGGATATTTACCTAAAATTATGCTAGCTGTAGTTATTTCCTTAATGGATGAAGCATATTTCAAAATAGCTATTTGGTTAAATGATAAAGGTAATTAATTCTAAATGATTTTATATGTAAATATAAATAAATATTGGAAATATTTGAGATTTTTCTTAGGATTTTTGCATGTTTTTAAATAGCACATTTAAAATAATTGAATTGAAATTAATTAGATTTATTTGTAAATAAGTTTTGTTTAAAAAAATTTCAACTAAAAAACATCCTCTGCTTCCTTTACGCTGCACAGAGAATTATCGACTTGAAACCAAATATGAAAATCATCTCATCGGCAAAGTAGCCCTGGTTTGTATAAAAAATAAATATATTTTCAATGTTTTCTTTTAGAAAATCATTAAATGTGCCACAAAAAAAAAGATATTTATATTCTTCTTTTCAAGTCTACATATCTGTAATTATAGTATTTTGTAAATAATTTATAGGGTAGTTCTTTAGAAAATCTTTTTTAATGCTTGTTCCATTATAGGGTAGTCTTAAATCATTATTTATAACAATAATACCTCATAATTATCATAAATTTTTAATACAAAAGTAATTTAAAATAGTTTTAGTGTTGATTTTTGGTAATATTTAATTTCAGTTTCAATTCGTCAATTCTTTCCTGTCTCTTTTTTACATTGCCTTTTATTTACAAGACCAGGCACGACTTAAAGAGGTAAGTTTAACAATTAGGAAAATTAAAGAAATTAAAACATGAATGTTGTTTTTGTTGTTTGTAATTTTCAAATCATTTTTACAGCAATTAGCGGCACTTTTAATAGCCCGTCAAGTAATTGGTAATTTGAAAGAATCCGCTTTACCATACATGTTGGAACATTTGCGATTAGCAAAAATGAGTTTTGATATGTGGGGTGCATTAAGTCCAGTAAATCCTGAAGCACCGAAAAATTCCGATACGCCAGAACATCAAGTGAAAGATGGTGAATCATCTTCAAATACTGACCAGGCCAGTTCGAAACGCAGCATGAGTCAAGCGGAATTGGAAAGTTCCCTATATAAAGTAATTTTTGTTGGGAATTATAATAAAAACTTATTAAAAATTGTATATGTCTCATCAAAATTCTATTTCATGTTATTTTTAGTACGATGGAACATTTGCTGATCATTTAGAAATGACAATCCAACTTGGATACGTAATATTATTCTCGTCAGCATTTCCACCAGCTGCTCTATGTGCAATGTTGAATAATTTAATCGAAATACGTAGTGATGCCTTCAAACTAGCTTACGTTTGTCAAAGACCATTTGGTCAACGGGTACCAAACATTGGTACATGGCAAAACTGTATGGAATATATGAGTATAATGGCTGTATTAGTAAATTGTGCACTAATCGGCTTGTCCGGTCAAGTACATCGAATGTTTCCCGATATGACAGCAACTCAAACGATTTTATTAATTGTTGCACTGGAACACATAATGCTCGTAATACGTTTTATAATTACTTGTGCAATTCCCGATATACCTGGATGGTTGGCAACAGAAATGGCGAAAATTGAATGGGCAAGAAGAGAGGCCAGTCGTTTATCGAATACAACACCATCACCAGAAGAATTAACATCAAAATTGATTGGAAGATTTTCAGTTTCGCCAAGTCATAGTTTAGTTTCAACATCCACTGTTGCTACGTCGTCAACATTGAGAGAAAGTACGGAAAAAATAAAAGATTTAGACGATGGAGTGAAGGAAACAACACCAGTACCGACACCAACCACACCAAGTACATCGGGTGGAGTACATAAACCGATTAATATCACATCAATACCGGAAATACCGCCGTTTAAACCGCGCAAATCAAAGGAATGGGCACAACCAGAGGTTAATTTTACTGGAAATTCTATTTATCAAGCTTTAAAATGATTTTTTTGGCGATAGGTTGATAGTGGAGTGCATTTAACGATTGGGCCAAGTGGTGGCGTTGAATGGGCACGTCGTTTACGTGAAGAAACTGAAATACATCGAAGCACTGATTGTATAACATCAAAAGATGCTTCTAGTTCGGATTCAGATTTGTTGAAAAGTAGTCCATTGTGGCCTCCACGGCCACGATCACCGCCAGCACAAAGTCATCCATTGATTAAATCGAAACCCGCTCCGGCTGAAGCTTCGTTGAGTGATAGTGCGAAGAGTGTTGCCAGTCAGGAGGCAATAGACGAGGCAGCAAGAGGTGACTATTTGTTTTTTTTTATTAAATCATGTTATTTGATTTTGTGTGCTTGTTTTTGTAGCTGCTGAAGAATTGGCAGCGAAAAAAACAAGAGTTAAACAAAGTCTAATGAAACGTGCCAGATCAGTAGCAATATTTTCATTGAAATTGAAAGAGCGACGAGCTAGAGAAGCACAAGAAAAGGCAGCGAATAAGCCAGTTACACCAACAGCTCCATTGCCACAACCGCATTGTGGTGGCGGTGAATTGTCTTGTATACCCATCGAAAAGGTAAGTAAAAATTTGTACTTTTATTTGAAAGAAACAAGGAAGTCCGTAGAAGATTATTCAAGCGATTTACAATAAATGGAAATTTTTTAATTAGTGTTTTTCGGTTTTGTTCTTGCAGCTCATACAATTAGAGGATGTAAGACGTAATCAACCAAGGCCTAATAATAATCAACCTGGTGCATTGTAGTTTAGAAATACACCCCCCACACTCACACACACCTTCACGAAAATCTTTTGTAAATTTTAGTCAAAATAATGTGTATAAAGAGGCTGATCTCATTAGTTAATTACGTACAAATTTAATTCCAAATGTATTATTACATAGTAATAAAAACTGTAAGTGTTGATATAGTTGCTTAAGGTTGTTTTTAAATTATTTTTTATAATAAAAAAGAAACATAGAACGTATGTAAATGTCCCACATTTATATAGATTTTAAGACTGTATAATAAAAGTTGAATTAGAGTTAGTTTTATTAGAGCTATTAATTATTATGGAATTTTTTTACATTATTTCGGTGCAATAAAACAATGCAATTGAGGGGGTAAAAATTTGTCTTTCGAAATTATTATAAGGTTCTATATTTTACAATTTAGGCGTATGCTACATAATTATGATTATTTTGACCATCTCCTAATCGAGAGACAATTTTACCCTAAGAAAAATCATTATAATTTTGCCAATTTCGTCCATGTGTTTCATATATTGCCTTGTTATAATATTAATGACGATATTTTTTATATAATAATGAAAGTAAAGAAAAAAATGCTTCAGAAGTAAATAAATAATCGAGTTATAATAATTACAAAAGACTGCAAAAAGAGAATCGTTTTTGGGTTATAATTATTATATTTGTATATTTTAAATGAAATAAGTATACTTGCAAATAATGAGCATGCCTTGATAATAATATATGAAGAATTATTTCAGCCAATAAGATAAAAAAAAATAAAGTAATAATTAACAGAATATAGCTTCAAGTTTTTGAATGTTGCTTAAATGTTATTAAGAATGAGCTTGTTGATCTTGTACAACTTAAATAAATAAATGTTATTAAAATAAACCTTTTCTTTATTTACAAGTAAAACAACTACAAATTTTCCTTCGCGTATTCCTCAGCTTTTTTTAAACTTTCATTTAACATAGTTTCCCATTGTTCAAAATTTACGCGTTTTTCTTTCATATTGCACTCTAATTGTACGTTTTTAGATGACAATAATCTTGATTTGAATACGTTTACAACGGATTCTTTTAGCCATTTTTCAGCATTGAATGAATCAGTGATGAGATCCTAAAATGTTCCTTAAAAAAATAATTTTTTTTTCCTTTTTAACGATGTAACTTGCCTGTGGAACGCAACATCTTGCTTTAACAACGTTATCTGCGTAAGAAATCACTAAAACTGGTAAATCTGGACACATTTTCGTAGCTCTTTGCAAGGGCACAGATTCTAAAATCATCGATGATCTTAAATAGTGGATAATATAGTTTTTGTTCGATTTGGATTGTTTTATATTCGACTGTAAAACGTTTTGCATCTCCATTTCAATAAAACCCCTGAAATATTTAAAACTAGTTTACCTAATTATTTTCAAAAAACTTTCCAGTTTACTTTAATTTATCGCGATTCTGTTCTTTAAGTTGTTGATTAATACTATCCAACAATTCTTTGCATTCATTCTTAATATAAACAGGTAAAATATTCTCATCTAGTGGATTATATTTTAATTTTTTACGTAAATTGTTTAAATCTGTTTCTAAAGCTCTTGACTAAAATAAACAAATTAAAAAAAGAAATTAAATTAAATTAGATATTATTACTTTTTCTTTGTTTAACCGCTTTTGAACATTTGAAATTTCATTCAGTAAGTTCATAGCATTCTTTCTTGCTTCTGTAGCTCGTTTTCCAGTCACTGCAACAATTGAGGCCGTACTTCTACCTAATGATTTAACGCTAATTATACAAAAGTCTTCTATATCGGCCGTATTTAGTACATGAGTACCACAACAAGGCTCTCTCGACACGCAAAAGCCATCATCTTCAATTTCTATTATACGTATTTCGTCATTGGGATAAACTTCACCTGGTATAGTTGTAATAAAATCGAAATCTAACAACTTTTGACTGTTAATTTTACTAACAACGACTGGACGAGCTTTCCTAATCAGCTCCAAAATTTGCGTTTCCAATTGCTCGGTTTCTTCCACAGTTAATTTCCTATTAAAAATGGCAACATCGAACGTTAAATGTGTTTCAGTTACTTTACTCGACTTCTGACATGTTGCACCTTTAATTTGTTTCAATTTGGCATTAAGTAAATGCGTACTTGTATGATTACGCATACTATTTAAACGTCTTTTACTATTTACACTCAATACACCTTTAGCATTGGCTTGCAATTTCTTATTATCACATGATTTAAAGTAACCAGAATGTAATATCCGACCGGAAATCATTTCTGTATCAATAATTTCAAAGAAACTATTGTCTGAGAACTTGATTTCACCTTTATCAGTACTTTGGCCACCTGCTTGGCAATACAAATTCGTTCTATCTAATATTAATGAACACAAAACATCACATTTAACATTTTTACATAATTTATCGTTAACAATAATTCCTAATACTGTTACATTTAATAATGGAAAACTATAAAAATCATCCGATTTTTCATAGATGTACTTAAACGAGTCATCCGTATATGGAAACTTATTTAATTGATTTATAAATGAATCACGTTTCGCGTTAACTTTTTTTGAACGTAATTTTGCTTTTTCTAATTCTAATCTCAATAAATTTCCATCGTATTTTAAATTTAAAATATTAGCAAGCTTTTCAATCATATCTTCATCTAATCCGTGCGTATCGTATAATTTAAACGCGAAATCACTAGTTATTTCAGGTTCTTTCAATGTTTTTATCTCTTTATAAGCTGTTACTAAACTGGGACTTTCAATCACATCTAAACTGTCCAATTTCGGATTATCTGCAACGATTGTTTCCCATTCTTTAGAAGATGTTTTACGTATTTCTTTGAAAACAGCCTCTTCATAATCGATTATTTGATGAATCTGCAAGATACTAATAATTAAACTCCAAACAATCACGTTTTGTTTCTATTATCTACTTGATGAATATTTCGCTCCATTTCTGGATAAACGGAGCCTAAATTCTCCACAACATAGTTTGTTAATTCTTTTAGTAAGCCCTCATTTTTCTTAAACACAGTTTCAGACAACAGAAACGATTTGCGAAGTATTCTACGAAACTTTTGACTAAAATATTAATTTAAATTTGTTGATTATTCAAAATTTTATGGTAAAATACTTTTGCTCTGGTATCATTCCATCAGCTAAACATGCTGTTATCATTCTTGTGTGATCAGCTAATGTTCTATAAGAGGAATCAAGCCCATTCCAATCATTTTCGCCAAATTTTCGACCGTATTTAGGTATTCCAGAACAATTCTAAGGAAAATCACATTAAAATTTGTTTAACGTGTTATTTTATAAAAATTTACTTTATGTATAGCGTTTAATAAGTACGAAAATATATCCGTATCGTAATTGCTAACTTTTCCTTGTACAATTGCAGTTAAACGTTCAAAACCCATACCAGTGTCGACGTGTTTTTGTGGTAATGACACAATTGTGCCATCAGAATTCCTAATAAATTTCCAAAATTATAATTTATCATTTAATTAATATTCCAATTTGTACCGATTGTATTCTATAAAGACAATATTCCAAATTTCTGTTAAATCATGCAATCCTTTATTAACGAACGATGCACGATTATTGAATCCTAAATGATCGACGTGGATTTCAGTGCTTGGACCACAAGGTCCCATTAAACCCATCTCCCAGAAATTATCTTTAACGCCAAACGGCAGAATACGATTTTCTGGAAGACTATAACGATTTTTTTTAACACAATATTTAAAGAAATAATAAAATAAACCACCCCAAACGTTGCCAAATCTCTTTCGTCTCAATATCAGGCTGTAAACCGAGTTTACTGTCACCGTTAAAGTACGTTACATATAGTCTGGATGGTGGTAATTTGTATTCCTTTGTGATAAGTTCCCAAGCGAGTTGACAAGCTTCGGTCTGCAAATAAACAATTGGGCTGTATCGCAATAATTTGGGTTTTATATAGCTAATACTTTAAAGTAATCGCCAAAGGACCAATTGCCCAACATTTCGAAAAAAGTGTGATGGTATCCATCGCTTCCTACTTCATTCAAATCGTTGTGTTTGCCACCAACTCGAACGCACTTCTGGTGATTTGCAACGCGTTTGTATTGTGGTGGATGCAATCCCAAGAAAATATCTTTAAACTATATAATAAACTGGTTAATAATTTGTGCATTTGTGCTTCACAAAAAGGACTTTACTTGATTCATGCCGGCGTTTACGAAAGCAATACTGGAATCACACATTGGTACAATAGGACTAGATTTAATGAATTTGTGGTCGTTGTCATGTATAAAAAAATCCAAGAACTTTTCTCTAACATGTTTAGACGTTAATATTTTATGTAATTTCCTATTGTGCATTCTAAAGTTTTTTCTAATTACCAATAATTTGGAAAATGTTATGTAGCTCATTTTCTTAAGCTGTCAAAATTATAGGAAACTGCAATTGTGGTTATAAACACGTTATAAAACAGAAACCTGTGAAAGTATTTGGTCAAAATTTGGTATTGGTGAATGGTGTGATATCGTGATTGTGATATATTATGCAAGTTTACGAATTTTTTTATTTATGTGATTAAATCAATGTTATCATTTATAGAAAATGGCATTGAACAAAACTTCATCACTTTTACGCACTTTCAGTTTGCCTTTACTCAAATCAGTGGCTGCTTATCACCCAAACGTAATTGACCATTATGAAAATCCCAGAAATGTTGGCTCTTTGGACAAAAACGACGAAAATGTAGGCACCGGATTGGTGGGTGCACCCGCATGTGGCGATGTAATGAAACTACAAATTAAAGTCGATGAAAATGGCAAAATAATTGATGCCAAATTCAAAACATTTGGCTGTGGTTCAGCGATTGCCAGCAGTTCGTTGGCAACAGAATGGGTCAAAGGAAAAACTGTAGATCAAGCATTGGAACTGAAGAACACACACATAGCTAAGGAATTATCGTTGCCGCCAGTAAAATTGCATTGTTCTATGCTGGCAGAAGATGCCATCAAAGCGGCCTTGTCAGACTACAGAATTAAACAAAAGAAGAGAGACGAGTAAATAACGGTTTTGGAATAAATTTTTAACGATTGTGATATTTGGGTACGTAGTAAGGAATAAAATTTGAAATGTACATACAGTAATAAAGTCTTTTATTTACTTTATAAATATAAACACAATCTGGTATATGGTTACAATCATTAGAATAGAATATAATTCATAGAATAGATGGCGCTTTTGTTGGCCAATAAATCTACCAATAAAATTAGAAATAAAAAACTTAATAAAAATTACATATTAATTTATTTCAATAATAAGAATAAAATTTCAACTATAAAGTGGTAAAACTATTTGTTTTTTTGATTTGTACGTATTGTAATACATTTTTTATCTAAAAAACTCAACAAATCCTGCACGTTGAATTTGTAGCCTTGCTCCTTTAGCATTGCATGTAAAACTTCCAGCTGTAATGGCTCGTACGTAAGTATATTTTCGTAAATGTCTGGATTATTTTGCACAAAATTATGCCAAACAATCTGCAATGGTATGCGACACGAATGAATTCTCGCTGATTGTTTTCTTTCGAATATTAAATCATTCATATTCTCCCTACAAACAAAAGAAAATTACAACAAATATAATCAGATTAGAAGTTTTACCCTTCTAAAATAGCATCTCCCATTAATTGAACGTTTTCTACTACATTTTCATTCGTTTTTGTGCGTTTGACAGCTCGTTCTTCTTCATTATCGGAATTTTCCTCTAAATTTATGACTGGATGTGTAGTTTCATAAATATATTTTAATAATTTCACCCCTCGTTGTCGTTTCATTGGTTTTAAGCCGAAACGATTCAATTCATTCACGATTTTTGGAGTATCCATTTTATCATAGTCCATTGCTGGCGTAATATTCTTAGTTTTTATCGTAACATTGGTTTTTGGGGTAACGTTTACTGCGTTTTCATTTAAATCTGATGTTTGCTTAGTTTCAATCTTTTCGATTTGATCCAAAATGCTGTTTTTTTGCAATAAACTATTAATAGAATCATCAAAACAATTCAATAATGAAGCTGATGTGGAAGGTTTGCTCGTTGTTCCCAAAACAGGTGGATTTTTTTCAACTTCTTCATCGTCACTGATTTCGTACGTAACTGTCTTACATTTACTTTGTTTCCTTTTCCCTGGCGTAGCATAAATTGACGAATAATTCAATTCTTCGTCACTAATAACGATGCTTTCTTGAGAATTTTTTATGCTTGAAGAATTTCCATCATTATCATTAGCCTTTGATGAATCTTTATCGCATGTCAATAAATTATTAACATACTCAGTAACATTTAAATCACCTATTGAATCTGTATCCACATCCATTGAAAAAGAAACACCTTTTGATGCTTTTTCAAACGCATCAAATAAGTTTTTTTTACTACTTAACATCAAATCTTTTTCCGTTTCTTCGTCTTCATCGCTAGATTGGGTTAAATCGCATACAATGGAATTATCGTTCGTAAAACTTTCATAATGATTAATCCCCGATTTATTCGAATAGCTCAACTGAATATCCTCAAAGTCAGGTGATTTTATTAAGCTATTACTTTTATTTGGTGATAAATTGATTAAAGACTGCGACAAACACCTGTTTGGTGACTGTGGAGGAGTTTTTTCTGGAGTACCAAATGATGATTCAAACAAATCCGGCGAAATACATTCAGTGCGACTTTCAAATGAACTTTTTGTAATAGTGTCGTCTACTTTTGAAGTGGTTCTTGGATTTTTTTGAGGAGAAACTTCTCTACCTGGAATTTTACTCCAATCTTTTAATAAATGTCCACATTTTTGTGTATTTGGCGATAATTTTAACTGATCTACGTAATATTTATCACTAGTTTGGAATATTACTGAATGTTCTGCATTAAATTGTTTAAGAAAATCACTATAAATTATACTGTTGTCTTTATCTACATTTTTTATATGATTCTGATTTAAAATCAGTGATATTTTCGATGAAATTAATGAATCTCTTTCTTCTGTAGTCCTCAAAAGTAAAGTTGGTGTAATGTATCGAAATTTGGATTTTTTATTCCTAATTTTATACTAAAAAAAAAGCAAAATTAAGATAAAAATAACTCGTTTTTTTTTTTGATTAAATTACATCTGAACCGTTAGATTTTTTAGAAATTCCTTTTGAACTTCCAGATCTAAAACCAAATTGCTCCAATACGCTTTTTAAAGACGGTTTTTCTTGACTTGTAGACAAACTATATATTGAATGTGAATTATCGTCTTCTACTGATTTTGAGAGTGCTATAGCCATTTGTAAATGCTCTAAATTAACATCATCAGCAACTTCTTTCATTTTCTTTTGCGTCATTTTAACTAAAGTGTTACTTTGAGTTTTTTTCTTATTTTTACGAGTCTTAATTGAATTTACAGGCTGTAAGTTTGATAGTCTTGGAAAAGTAGGCTTACATTTTGCGAAATCGCTATCATCATTGTCAACATTCACAGAATTCTTCTCTGACACGCAATTTTTATATGGTGATTCGAGATCGACAGACGAAATTATTTCATTTTCACTCGAATTCGATTGGTTATTGTCGTGTTCCACTTTGTTAAAAAATGTTGAAATTTTGGGTACACTATTAAAAATTCCATTAAGATTAACTAATTTTATTACATTGTACTACAATAAAACCAACCTATCTACATCTATATTACATTTACTGGTCTTGTTTAGACGAAGACGAGAAAATTTTGAGGTACCACGGCTGAGGTCGGGCTTTTTCCCGTTCGAGTTCATCTAGTATTTCTCGTTTACGTTCCTTGAATCGTACTTGCCTCAAAACTGAATCCGTTGTTGGATCAGACAAAGCAATCTGAACTTGCTGTCTTATTCGTTTTTCTTCCTCTGTACGATGGAACAATTTACCTTCATGAATTAATCGTTTTACTTTTATTGCCGGTGGATAATAGTTTCTACAATTATAAAGATATTTAAAACTCATTAAGGGAACATTACTTTAAATAGCCTTACTCATAAAAATACCAAAACACTCCAGCAAAAATTATACCGCCAGTGGCAACTAAATGACTGTACAAATGTGCCGGAGTACCTTTTGCACGACGTGGTTTACGAAATTTTAAATTTATTCTTGGATCCATTGAATAAAAAACGATTAAATCATATCGAAAATAATTGAGGTTAGAAAAACACAGTATACTGCTTACGTAATATTTTTTTCAATAATAGATGGCAGTAATAAAAAACATATTTTAGAGAACTGAATAACATATTTACACATTTTTAAATTCGAAACAAGTACAATATACAATGCACATATGAATCAATACATACATGTATTATTACATGAATAATACATAATCATTAACAAAATTAAACTGTTAATTTTTATACAACACTATAAATTAGTTTTAAAATATTCTGCACATCCGATACGAAGATCCATTATTAGATCTTTTTGTGAACATAATGTCTTACTATTTTCAAAAAACTTTCGAATATTTCTAATAAAACCATTTAAAAAATGTTTATCTTTAGGTATATCATGTAACATGTTATTAATGAATTTTTCCTTTTGTGATACTTTGTTTAATTCATCGTATATCTCAATTTCACCATCATTTTCAATTGCATAATTTTTCGGACATAATTTCACAGTTATCGTCCAATTCATGCATGGTTTTATACATAAAAGGTTAAAGCTGATCCTAAAAAAACGTTTATTTACAATAACATGCGATACATGAATTTCCACTTTTCATACTTGTAGTTTTTATCGAAGATTATATTTAAATCATGTTTATTAAAACATTGTAAATATCGAAATTCTTCGAAAAAATCTATATTTTCTTCAACAGCTATATTCCAATAATCAAGTAATGTTAATATATCATATTTTTCTCCAAATAACTGTTTTAAATTGTTTGGATTTAATTTTTCTTCCAACGCTTTTAAGAGAAAATAATGAATAGGCCTATCGGAATAGTCTGTAAACAAAGTATTATTTAAATACATCAATTATTTATTTATAAAATACCTCTATCGCTTATATTAATATGAATATTTTGTATTACTTCACTTTGTGGGATTAATTCTACTTTAAATGAAAAACTTCCATTAAGAGATGAGAAATAGTAATTGTTACTGTCATGTTTTTCGTATTTATAACAAGCTTCGGACCTAAAATACCAAAATATGAGTTGTAAAAATATATAACAATAATAAAACAAACTTTTGACTGGCAATTTGGACTTTTTGGCTTATAACTTCAATCATTTCTATATCTGATGAACATTCCAAATTATTTTCAGAATTTTCCAAAGTACTGGTTAAATCATCGAAGAAATCTTCAAGTAACAAATTCTGTTCATCAAGAAAATTAATTTGTTTCTTCAAGTTTTCCCGTAACTTTTCATCAATAGTTCGCCTTATGTTTGAACAGTTTTCTTTTAATTTATTCAACGTATTAATTTTATCAGTAAAATCTTTAAAATCATTCAAAGTGTTTGTATAAACATTGAATTCCTCAGGCATATTCGGTGGTTTATAATCATAATCTTCATTATTGAATTCATCAATAGACGGAATTTTATATAAATCAAGTTTTTCATTTAAATACCCTAAATAACCCGATTGGACATCATCTACAAATGGTGTACCAGGTGTTCCTGAAATCATTTTAAATGATTCAACTGTATTTTCCAAATTATTAATTGATATATCTTCAACTGTTAAATTAATAGCAAACGACGGATTTTTTTCTGTTTCGCTTAGATTAGTATATGGTGTACTGGATTTTATTGGTTTTGTTAAATTAAAAGTTTCAGTTAAGTTTGAAAACGTTCTTGATGCAAAATTCGTTTGCGAATCATCTATAAATTCCGTTTTATTTGAGTCAATTTCTATTGAATTGTTCTCAAAAACACATGAAACGTCTATTTCGATGTTTTTATTATTTAAAATAATGTTTTTAAAATTCCTTTCAAGAGATGCTTCCTTTAGATTACTATTAATTGATGATTCCTCTAAATTAGAAATTCCTGAAATTTCCATTTCAACTGGTTTGGAAGTAGTGTCATGAAAGTCAACAATTTCATCCGGTATTTTAATTTCAGTATCGTTTTCAACTGTTTTTAAATCAATTTCAGACATTAATATAGTTCTACTATCCACAATTTTTGTCTCTTCCACGCTAATTTGATCATTAATCGTTTTATTATCGCAGGTTAAATAATTTTCCTTCGATTGGCAAGTAACATTTATTGAAATATCCATTGTTGATGTCTCTTTAATAATATTAGACTCTAAAATTTCAGTTTCTTCCATATCAACTCTATCCATAATCGTTTTATTAGCATATTTTAAACTGTTATTTATTTCAAATTGAATTTGTTGTAATTTTTCTGATTCTTCAATATTATTTTCATTTTTAATAGTTTCATTATCCACTTTGCAACTCGAGTTATAGGAAATATCCATTGCAGAAACATCTTGCTTGGCATTAGGCTCTAAAATTCTTGTTTCTTTTTCATTTTCTACATTTTTTTCAGTAATTTCTTGTTTCTCTTCAGAAACCCTCTCATTTTCTATACTTTCTTCCCTAATTCCTTGTTTTTCAAAAACTCCCACATTTTCTATACTTTCTTCCATGTCAACGGTTTTTAATATAGTTTTATTTACATTTTCCCCTGTAATTATTGTTCGATCTATAATCTTAGTAAAATCCATTGTAACAGTTTCCAGATTTTCATCGATTTGTTCATTCGAAATATCATGTATCATTGTTACTTCCATATCGCATGTTTCCATTTGTGTTTCATTTATTTTACTTGGATTTAGATTTTCTTTATTCAACTTTAAAGTTGTATCTTCATATATCTTTATTCCTTTGATTGTACTTTTAACTATAACTTCAGTTTCTGAAGATTCATTATCTGAATCTGACCATATTTTTAATAATTGCTTTTGGTTTCCAAATATAGTAGATGTATTAAGTTCATCACATGATTTTGTGTTATGTGAGGATGCTGTGGAGTCGGTGTGATTAACGATTTCTTCGTACGTATTATCCCATATTGTATTATGTTCGGCATCTGCCACAAAGGGTCTAAAATTGTCATTTTTAATATATAAAATGATTATCAATCAAAATAATTACTTAACGTAATTGCTGGCGGCAAAACTAACTCTTCTTTTAGAACTGGATGCTTTAATAGATAAATTCAACTCTTCCTCAGAGATCGCCTTTTGTTTTAATATCTAAGAATTTTTGGTTAAACAGAAGTACATATTTGCATTTATTCAAAACTTACTGATAATCGAGGAGGACGTATTTCTTCTTCCATTTTGAAAACGCATTCCTCAACTTATTGAAAAATATAATGCAAATAAAGTTTCAATAATAAAAACGAAACTTTAAAAAACTAATAGATCAAAAAAACAAACATTAATTGACATTCACGCCTAACCGTTATTTTATAACAATTCAAAAATATCGGTATAGCAGAGTGCGACAATTTTGCCTAGTATTGTTATTTGCCTAATAACTGATATTATTAAAAATCTTATAAACCAAAATAATAATTTATTAATTTATTAATTTATACATCAAACCAATTTAAGAATTAAAAAATTAAAATTATCTTATATATACAATGATTATTTACAATTATCTTTGATTAGTACTTCGCACAAATATTGGTTCTTCATCAAAATCATCGTCATCATCTACACATAATCGTTGCATTTCTACATTGTTCCCTGTATTTCGATGTCCATGTTTAATCACCTTTGGCATGTTTCTCATTCTGTAATTTACGATAAAAATATAACGAAAACAGCTTTTTTTTAATATTACCTTAACGTCTTTATTCCCAAAAATAAGATAAATAGAATAGCTATAACACAAACAACGATTACGGCTCGCACAATCGAATCTGAATCCAATTCGAAGTTGGGTTTATTATTAGTAGTTTTAGAAATCACAGGCGGAAAAATTGCAGTTGTAGATACATTTTTAACAGCCACAGTTTGTTTATTTTCTTCTATCACTGGTGCTTTTACTTTTTGGTCCAATGCATGCTGTTCTGGTTCTACAGCTTTCAATTTTTCAGTATTTATATAAGTTATATCGCCTTTTTCTTCTTCTTGGGCATTGCTTTTTTCGCTTTTATTTAAACTTTGACTAGCTTGCGGTAATACTGCAGCAGCTATACTATTTTGAACTAATAAATTAAAAAATAAAAAACAGAATAGAAGCAACATTGGCTTAAATAATAAGTGAATTAATTTATAAACGCAGTAATTTTACATCATGATTTTATAATGCTTGTAAACTCATAAAATACTACGTAACTCGTTTTTATTACAAAATACTACAGAAAAATATTTCGCGTATCCCACGTCAATTAAGGTTATGATTACTTACTCCGAACACACTAGAGCAGTAGAGTAGTTTAGGTTCGATTAAATAATGGTTTTATTTTTTTGTTAATATATTGATCTTTATATTTAAAAATTATCTCAAAATACAATGAAATGTATTGATATTACATAAAATTTTAAGTATGTTTTATTTATTTTTTATTTTTAAAATGTGTACCATCGTTTGATGACGCATGCGTAGAACTGGAACTTGTTTCAACCACTACCCAGCAAAACCCCAAGGAAGAACAGCGATCCCAGCAGTTGGTAGTTTGTCAGTTTTTTCTTTAGTTTGAGTCAGTTGGCCATAAAAGAGTCGCGTTTCGGGTTCTATGTATATAAAATTAAATGTGTGGGTGCCAAGTCCGTTGTAAACACGGCGACTTTTGTGTTGTATGAGTGCTGTGGCCCCACGGGGCTTCTGCATGGATATGGCGAATAATAATTTATATTTAAGGGATAGTGGAAAAGGAATTAATGCGTAGTAAGTAATACATTATTATTATAATCTTATTGGCGGTATTTTGATGTTTTTCTAGGAAGCTGTGACCTTTAATGCAAAATTATTTAAAAACAATAATGTTCTCAGTTCTGTAATGATTTTAAATCGTATATGTGATATTTCAAATCTGATTTGTTTCTAACGATAGTTTTCTAAATAATTTTTAATAAACGCCAAGGGGGTCAAAATTATGTATTTTTAGCTTGTAGGGTCTGTTTATCAAAATGGCGCCAATCGGATTTTTTTATGTAGGTATGTAAACAAAAATGTTTCCGAAAAATGCATTAAAATGCATTATTTGGTATGATTATGTCCCAAAACAGTTATAATCCTGATTATTACTTATTATAATAATTAATTTTATAGGTACATTAATAATAATATTGCTCGTAATACTTTATAATTTTGCAGTTGTAACTAGATTATTTATACATAATAATTACATTGTTTTTTATTCATTTGATTCGTTGGTGTTTAAACAACATGCTTTATAAAATGTCGGTTACAATGTTGAAATGACATCATCCGTGAAGGAAGTTTAAAATTTGTTTACAGATTTAAATTTGCCAATAAGAAAACGAGTTGTGTAATAATACAAAAATATATGAATGAATATGATATGTTGTAGGAAAACCTTGTAAAAATATAATAATTATATTCAACGTTTTATTGTTTATGTTGCCTTAGTTTTTTATTTCTAAATTAAGCCTATAAGAATTTTTAAGATGAAATTACGTAACTTTGTAACGTACTTTTACTGAATGGATACTACAATGAATTATTAATAAATTTTGTAAATATTCCTATACACGTGAACAAATTCAAATTTTTTTATTAAGTTGTTTTTACAATCGATTTTAGAAAAGAAACGAGTAATTTGTTATGTAAATATAAAAATGTTTAAATAAGATAAATTTTTATCGATTGTTGGATAAAAAAATTCTATTGATTTATGTATTTGAAATATGGTCATTTTTGTATGAAAAATCTTGAAAAGCAGCTGACCATTTAATTTGAACAAAAGTTCAGATATTTTCCGTAATGTAGCAAAAGCTACCCCCCTATTGTTATTACTAAAGTCTGGAGGAAATGTTTCGGACGAAATTTGTTCCTTTTATAAATCGCGATATGTCTACGTTGACAATAGGTGGAAAAAAGTTAAGGTACAGGACTTCCCTCTTCGTATATTTCGTCTTTTTCCCCCTTTATAATATTTATTCTTCCATATGTGGCAGCTGTCTTCTTGTAAGGCACGCGTCTTATGTCTACTGCAAAAGGAATACATTTATTTTTCGACTAGTTTTCATACTTTCCACAAATATTGCATTTTATATCGTTTTTGGCGGCATTTTATCTTTGATTATTATGCAATTGTGTGCATAAATAGAGACAATTCAACTTCTATTCCTGGAATTATAATGAGATAAGATGTTTATTGTACCGGTTTATGGTATCCGAATGTTTATAGAGGAAATTAATTATGCTAAAAGAATGTCTTTGACATTACCCACATGTGTATTATAAAATGACCCTTCGAACAAGTTTATGCAATTTTCCCACGTGTAAATAGAAAAATCATCTATAATCAGCTATTGTATTCCAATCCTGTTTCATGGAGGGGCAAGACAAGATATCATCCCTTGCATGTTTTTCCCAAAAAATTGGCCTAAATACTAACTGGATTGGATTCCAAGAAGAAATTCCTTACATTTTGGACATTACATCATTGAAGTTTCAATTTTGTTAGTATCGCGACATTTCTCCCTTCTATAATAACACCAAATAACACTATATAATATTGATCGAGCACGCTATAGGGTAAACCATCTGCCATTGAAAGAGGGACCCCAGAAGACACACCTGCCGGGGCCCGCATGACCCCTCACATGTGCATATATTACTAAAAAACCACTCTACACTTTCTTTCCTCAATTATTAATGAAGATAATTACGAGTAAAAGTACTATGATGGGCTCGATGATAGGGTTGAAAAAAATATACACACATAACCTCACTTTTTTTGGAAAGCTTAAACATTTCTTTATTTTTCACATTATTTTTGTATTAACTGTATATTTAAAAATGTTTTAATGTAGAATCAGTAGAAGCAACGACCGTAGAAGTAATAAAGTTTGTTTAGATTTAAAAGAAATTTTTTATAAAAAAAACAAGAGTCCAAAGTCCCAAAATTAAGTTAGTTATAGCTTATTGCATGTGGTATGTATTTAGCGAATTGCGATTAAAAAAAGAAAACAATGAAATTTACAACCCTATTCAGATCGACAATATGCCGTATGACACACGGGGGTGTTTCACAGCTGCCAGCTTGTTGTGGGCCCCAATTTCTCCCTTTATTCGTCTATGCGTGTGTGGGGTTCAAACCGCCACCCATATTGTGTTTAGTTTATCATAAACTTGTAATATACGAGTAGTTTGCCATAAATAATAAAGTTTTACTCATTAAATCTTGGAATTTGCTTTAAACGCAGTATGCAGGTGCATTTATAGTACCTTTTTAGTTCATTAATCCGATGTAATAAGGTAACAGTAATATTGGTTCAATGTCCAAAAACGTACCTAGATCACCCACATGCCTTTAGGCAGGTGTATTTATCCAGGAACCACATATGTTGTAAGCACGTGGCTGTTGTATTGGGATTAAAATAGTTGTGCTAATCTTTTCTTACGTCAGTTGGTTGGGAAAAGAATCCAAGAAGTAATATATTTTCTACATAACCGGAAGTAAATATATGCATTATTCATGTACAATATGTAATTATGTTTTTATTTCAACATTCAGGTGTAAAAAGTAATTGATTTTAATGGTATTTTCTTGCACATATAATACCCTTCACCTTGAATATAAAACAATATTTTCTGATGGCATTTGGTGAGTTTGGTGCTTATTCATGTATAACTTCTAAACTAAAAAAGCGACTTTGTTATAGTATAAATAGAAACAATTTAGAAAACAAGATGTTCTCCCCTAGTTTTTGATATATTAAAAAGTATCCCCTCTTCAAATGTTTTCCCATAGACAAATTTATAGTTATGGGAAAGCTCTATTTTCTATTCATTGAAATTTAGGGCAAGACATTATTTATATTATGTACAATGCAAATCTTCTTCTATCTTCTCTTACCTGATCTGCCAGATGGATATACATATAAAATTTATAATCAAAGGGTGAATTTAAGCAAAGAGGGTGCGTATATACCAAGTGTGGGACAAATTATTCGTCTATTTTAATGTATCGTATATCAAATTTTCCATTTTTCGTCATTAAATTGAAGACAGGAAGTGAGCTTGTAGGATTTTTATAATAATTGTATGGGGTGTTTGAATTAAAAACAGGTTGTATCAAATAAATTTACATCCGGACAAGACAAAAGACGAAAGTAAATTTTATAATCAAAGAATTACATCATTGAAGGATATTTTCGTGGATGGAGATATGCTTGGTATGATTTTTTAAGGGTTTACATCCTTCCATTATCACGCATTTCCGTCAAACTAACTATAGAAAAGGGTGTACTTAAGAAAGAGAAATTATAAGCTTACGAGTTTAATCAATTTCTAACTATAAATATTTAATTAGAGATACAGTTGATAGTGATAAGAAAGACTTGCTGACCTATATTTTTATCATTAAATACATAAATAAACAATTTAATTAATCATATTTATGTGTCGGCAACCAGCTGAAGAAATCTTTTGTTAAAATTCCCTTTTCCGGATTTTTATAAAACCCTCTTAGTTATGGATTAAGTAAAATTGGTGGGAATTTTATAGTTCCACAATTCCCAAAATAAATATAGACTTACGTACGTATTAATTTTATTATTTCTTTCATTTTTTGTAGTCAAAGAGATGATTCAGAATTAGAAAATAGTAATGAAGATTCCGATGATTCTGCAGCATGTGAAGAATCACATCAAACGAAAGTGAAAAAGTCTATAAATAAAGGTAGATGGAGTAAAGAAGAGGATGCACGTTTAAAACAACTTGTCGAAGAATATAATGAGAAATGGGATATAATATCTGAACATTTTCCTGATCGTTCGGATGTTCAATGCCAACAACGATGGACGAAAGTCGTCAATCCGGAGCTAGTAAAAGGCCCTTGGACAAAAGAAGTACGTCTTAATTATTTACAAGTTGAAAATTGTACAATTTTTAACATAACTAGTTGGGTAAATAGATGATGGAAGGGCAATGCCCTTCTTTTATATTGTGGGAACCGGTATATTATATAAGTAAAGGGTTTCTTTTTGTCTTCGTGTAACATTTCTACGCTTCGACGAGTTGAATATAAAAAGGGGAGAAATTGTGAAGAAGGGAATCTAACTTTTTTCAAGGGAAAAAATTTAATTTAAATTTGTCTTTATTCTATGAATCGATATTTAGTAGAAAGAAAATTCGTAAGTTGTTATTTAATTGTGATTAGCATACTATTCAAGGTCAGTATTCATCGATTACTTGTAATTTGAATTTTTTTTAAATAAAATTGAAATCGTTACTACTAACCTAAAGACGATAGACAAAATTAACATACTGGTTCTTTTTTTTTTCGTTAGTTGGACAAATTTTTAAGCAGGTGAATTATTATTTGCGGAAATCGAAACGGAAACTCAACGAATTTAGTTTTTTTTATTACATAATTTACCTGATATGATATTCTAAAACGTTTTTTTTTTCGTCAAATGGGTTAAGAGGATTTGTGTGCAGGTTCAGGGCCACATAAGACACGAGATATATAATAAATCTTTGTGGGATGGTCTGGTATCCCTTTTTCAACATTATCTCGCTTCTTAGATATAATAACTTGTCGACCTTAGCGAACATTTTTATTTTTACAGAATTTTTAACAAGTTTTTCACACAATTGTTATTCATTTGAAGCGTTGCGGTGCCATATGGCTTCCAAAAATTGTCCAGATGTTTAAAATTTTGCCACTTTTCCGGTCTATTAACTTAAGTGGGAACTGTATATAAAATTTTCCTATTTTGTTCTTTCATTTACAGGAAGATGAAAAAGTTATTGAACTTGTAAATAAATATGGCGCCAAAAAATGGACATTAATAGCGCGCCATTTAAAAGGCCGCATCGGTAAACAATGTCGAGAACGATGGCACAATCACTTAAATCCAAAAATAAAGAAGAGTGCATGGACGGAACAAGAAGACGAAATCATTTATCGTGCACATCAAGTGTTGGGCAATCAATGGGCAAGAATAGCAAAACTATTGCCCGGCAGGACGGATAATGCTATCAAAAATCATTGGAATTCAACGATGCGAAGGAAATATGAGCCAGATAAAAGAGGTGGTGACACAACAAATGATCGACGTATTAAACAAAGAAAATATATTAACCGACAACAAGACGCCAGAGTCTATTCGCGACAAGATAATAAAGATAATAAAGCGTATTCAGAGGACTGGTTAGAGATTTTTGATCAGGGTAGCAGTCAGTCAAGTACTGGAGCATTTTCTTTGGGTGCACCAACACCCAGTCCTAGTCCAGTGGCGTCACAACAGATGAATGTGAATTTATACGATCGCATTAATTCATCACCCACGCAAAATACAGCATATTTTGTGAATAATGTATATCCAAATGAACATTCACCGGTCAAATTAACACCATTAACAGAGGATGCCATTTCCGATTTTGATAATATTGCTTATTATAATAGTCCCGGTGTTAGTCCGTTGAAAGGCAACTCCAAACAGTACATAAAAGCACGTAAGTTGACGAAATTTGAGTTTTTAAGATATTTGAAGTCGTTTAAGTTCGTAAAATAGTTTTTATAACTTATAAGTAATAATAAAAATTTGTTTATTAAAATAAACACGTATTTAATCGACTTTCAGGTATAGTTCCTTCGGATTTCACAAACAATTCCTCCTTAGTACCTGTTGCGAATGCACTAAACGTGCCCAGAGCGTCCACGCCACCAATTCTACGTCGTAATAAAGCTCGTGTTAAACGAGATGGTGTAGATTTGAGTCCGTATCTTGATATTGCTGACGATAAATTAGAAATGGAATTAACTCGTGGAAAATTATCGATTTTAAGTCCTATTAGAAATATTGGTTCGCCAATTAAACAACTCCCATTCAGTCCTTCGCAATTCTTTAACAGTCCATTTGATGTTGGATTATCGTCGACGCCTGTAAAACGGCATGGCACACCCGAAAAGGATCGAATGGGCACCAGACCGGTACTTCATGTCCAAAAGCGTGTTTTTTTGGTGTTTCTAGGTTGTTTTTTTTGTTCAAGGATGCGGATTATAGTCCGCTCAAGACGCCACAAGGTCTTTCAATTGCTTCGGAAGCTCATGCTTCCACATCCGACGTTGTAACGACTCCAAGTCGAAGGCTTTTATTGAACAATGACACACCTCGCACCCCAACACCGTTTAAAAAGGCCTTGGCAGATTTGGAGAAGAAATCTGGACCGATTTCTACGTTACCAGACACTCCTACTCGCCTTGAAGATATCACTGAAATCATGAAAAAGGATCAGGATACTTCTAATTATGAAACAGATGCAAGTATAGCGACTGTAAGTGATTTTTTTATGTCAGTTTCTATTTTTCTGAATAAGAAGTTAGTTCTAGTTAAAGTTTTCCCCAATGTTGCTTGTTGTGGATTAATATGACTAATTAATGCTTAAAATAGTTCAGAAAACATTTAAACGTTTAAAAACAAATTTAATCAATTTTTTAGCAAAATGATAGCGGTTATTTGACGAATGGCAAAAGGAAGATAGGTGTTTTAGCGGCTGGCAAAGAGAATATATTACCAAATAAGAAAGTACGTAAAGCGTTGGCGCCAACATGGGCCTCAACATCGCAAGTACAAAATAATTCCACGGAATTGTCATTCGCAATAGAAACACCAGTAAGTTACAAGTGTTACAACCATGTTTTTTTCCAAGTTAATGTTGATTTATTCGTTGTTTTGTTATAGAGTAAATCACTGATTGACGACGATTCGATATTATTCTCAACACCCTCTTCAATAATGAAACAATCTTTGGGTGTGTCAAGTTTAATGGACTTTCCATCACAATCTGGATCATCCAAGGTACATGGATGGTTTCATTTTGGAGATAATATATTCCCATCCTAAATTTATTAATAAAAAACACAAAATTTTCCTTACAATGTCCTCGTTAACGTACCTGTGTTTTTTTCTTTATTAACAATTGTTTTTTTTTGTTTTCTGAACTATTATTAGTACTTTCTCCTTCTTTTAACATTTTTTTTATGACTTGTAGCATTTTTTTTTGGTTTTGGGTGCACGTACCTATTCTTTGAACAATTTTTTCCCATTTCTAGTCTATGCTAACTAAAAGTGGAGCATACCAAAAAAATAAACCTTTATCCTTCTTAATTCCTATAAATCGCAGCTTTTGCCGTCGCACAGTGAACGCAAGTATTTTCACAATTTTTATTATATTTTTTCTAATGAGCTACACGTACATATTAATTTATTTTAATATATATATTTACATATTTTTTTTTTGTATTAAATACTTTTCTGTGGCGTTATCACATTTTATTATTTATATAATGTTATACAATTTTTGTTGATTGTGTTGTTAATTAATTAAGAAAAAGAAAAATTCTAATATTCACCAAAGTAGATCGGAACAGTTACCAAAACGAATTTTTTAGTTTGCTTCGTGGGTGATGCCTATTAAAAGGCTATTTATCTTAAAATTTGGCAAAGTTTGTCAAATTTTAATTATCGGAACAAATTTTAAAACGCGAAATAGTGTACTGTTGTTTTTTTTTTATAATATATTGTAGATATCACTTTTACTTAATTTTGTACTGTAGTGTCGCACTATTTTATTTATATTATTTGAATATCGTTAGAATGTAGGACAAAAAAAAGAACCAAAGTAATGTATGCGAAATTGCGAATATCTTATAATACAATAAAAACAAACAGAATAAAAATATGTTTGTTTTTGGGGTGAAATATTAGGCTTTGGGGGTTGGTTTAGTACGTTTGTATGTGGTGGTATTGTAGCATATATTGTCCTCTTGTCCCGGCAGCGTCTGCTATCCGCCAGTGCCTCATTCCGTGCCCCAGGTTCACGCAGCACCGCCGCCAAACGGATCACGTTTGAGGAGACGCGAGCCAAAGTGCCCAAGGTGAGACCAACAACCCTTTTCCCAATCAGTGAATGTTCAAAAATTGTTTTTTTTTCTTGTGGTCGTTGTTTGAATAACCGAATACTAACAATTTGATAGAACTGACTTTTTATATCAAATCGAATAATTTTTTTTATTTTTAAATTTAATTGAATTGATTGTTTTTTTTTTTAGCTTGACCAGCAATGGGTGATGGTGGCTTGTGGTCGGACACAAGATCAAATTGATTTAACTGAAAAGGCCCATCGTTTCTTAAAAACTACCGGTTTAAAACCGCGTTCATTAAATTTTTGATTATATGTCTTTTAATCGTCTTTTCCTTTGTATATATAAATTATACTCTGTTATTAATTTAAAAAAAAAAAAAACAATTATATTACATACAAGACACCTCTAGTGCAAAAATGAATATGTCGAGTTAAAAAAAAGTAATATTTAGTAGATAAGTTTTGTTTTGAATGTTTTATTGTAAGTGTATTTTATATATAATAGTCGTCTTTTAATTTCTTCTTGGCGACTTTTTTTTAAATTGATTTTTAAAACAAAATTTTAAATTTTTCTGCTTTCTATTATTTATTGTTTTATTAAATATGTACTTGTTTTTAAAATTACATGGCCTTTTAATGCACAACAGTTTTACTTGTTGAAACAGAAAACAGGCTTAAATTGGGAATAAATAATATTTTTGTAAAAATTTTTTAAGTGTTTTTCCCAATTTAATCTAAATTCGTAATTTAAATTTGTACGTACTTCCGTCTAAAGTAAAACTGTTAAATTATTGATAATATAGGGCAGAAAATGTACAAATTAATCTATTATTTAATAAATTAATTGCACATTACGTGTATAGTACTAGTCTATAAATTCTTCATTTTGTATTTTGTAATTGTGAATATAAGAAAAAAAAATAATTCTAAGTACATATATTATGTAATATATTATATAGCAGCGTTTTCTTAGATAAAAAATTAAATTAGTTGTTGTTGTTTGTATTTTTATAATAAAATATAATTATTGTATTAGAAAACAGATTCTGAAGCTTAAAAAGCAAAAAAATTATTATTTGCTGCCATATTTTCAACAATTTGTAATAGTTTTCTGTATTCGTATTCACAAATTAATAAAGTTGAAATAGAACCAAATAAAGGCGTTTTGTTTTTAAATCCAAATCAATTTTTGTGGAAAGTTTACTAATGAAAATTTAAATTCAAATGTTTTAGTAATTTTTCTTTATCGGGATGGCGACTCTTTATTTTGACACAAAACATATGTTCTTTCTAACTTCAGCCGAGTTCTAGCTAGTGTTGCTGCTAACTTTGTGTTCTAATGTCTCATTTATTTCCTTGTAATGTTTATCAAAGTTTATTTTAATTTTATTGCTGCATTATATCAGTTCAATTGTAATGGCAATTTGAAAGTGTGATAAATATACAAAACAATTCAATTTAATCAATGTTTTTATGACAAAGAAATTTGTTGAGAAAAAAATTCGTCATGGCTGAAACAAGACTACTTACATTACGACCAAAATCAAGCCCACCACCGAATTGTGCTATATGTTTAGGCCCGTACATCGACAAATGTTTCTCAGATCCTTGTATGCATCAATTCTGTTTCGATTGTTTATTGAAATGGTCCAAGGTAATTAAATAAAAAAAAAATATATAACAAATTTTGCATGAAAATAATTTATATTTATTCTATTTCAGATAAAAGCCGAATGTCCATTATGCAAGCAATCCTTTCGACTGATCATCCACAATGTAAAATCCAACGACGAATATGACGAACATGTCGTAGAGACGAACAGGGGTACGGATTTCCATTTACCAACAGAACCAGCTCGCCACCAATTCCATTTTCGGTATTTTCCATACAATAATCCGTGTAATTTGTTTTTTACAATATTGCACAACTTTTCCAGCACAACATTTACTGTGGACACCCGGGGCGAACATGCCATCCAACAAATGCTATTAAGCCATCCATTAACCAGAGGCCAAATATCATTTTCCAATTTTTCGCCACGACGTCGCCGACGTGATGTCTCTTCCACAAATTTTCGACGTTCTATCTATACGAACAACATGTGGGTCAGTGCCCCACCAGACGTAACAGGGCGTTATCGCGACATTTCACCAACATATTTCCGAAATTATCCATCAGCTCGTCAACGGCTCGTCCCTTGGCTGAATCGTGAACTGAATGCTTTATTATACGAGAACACAATGCTCGTTATGTACCTTGTCGATCGCATTATGGACTATTTACTTCGTCATCACATTTGCAGTCGTTCATTTCGATTATTTTTGTCCGGCTATTTAGGATACAAAGCTGAACATTTCGTGCATGAATTTTACAATTTTATGCGTTCACCATTCGATATGATTGGATACGACAGACATATTATATATACGACAAGGCCACGATCACCAACACCATACATAGAAGTCGATGATAACGATAATAATAGTGAAAGTGAAATAATTGTAGTTAGCGATGCTTCTAGTGATGTAATTGAAACAAATCCACCAACACCGCCGGCTCCAATCGTCATTGAACTGGATTCAGACGATACTATTGTCGAAAGTAACGATGTTTTGCCATCAACTTCATTTCCTCGGCCGATTTTATTGGATGATAATGATGATCGATCTCCAATTTTGCCAATAAAATTACGTTTAAAGAATAAAAGAAAACGAAAACATCGTCCGAATAGTAAATCGAAACGCCGTAGACGTATTAGTCGATCATCGTCTTCGAGCAGCTCCACGTCATCCTCTGATTCATATAGAAGTAAACGGAATTATACTATTGTTAATGATGTTTGTGTTATTTCATCGGACGATAGTGACGACGATGATAATAATTCAGCGAATAAAAATTCCGATAGTGATGACGATTTGCCATTGTCAGCTTTAATTAGGAAAACATCAACGAAAGCATTAGATTTAACAACAAAAACAAATGTATTTGATCCAAATATGCCGTCTTGTTCGTTCACAAATGATTTTGAAAGTGGAAATAGCAGAGATAGTCGAACACCACCATTGCCAGATGATTATTTTAATAAAAAAGATGAAAGTTTAATGGGAGAATTATCGGACAATGCAGTACCGAGTTGTTCGCAGCAACAATATAAAAATAAAACAAAAAATAAAAAAAGGCGGTCATCATCTTCAAGTTCTGTTTCGTCGTCGTCGTCATCCTCATCATCTGCATCGTCGTCTTCATCGAGCTCTATCGCGACGTCTTCAGTTTCTTCAAGTAGTGATGATAGTTTTTACAAGAAACCGATAGTTAAGAGTGAAATACATATAAAAACTGAACAAGGGGCGAATAATAATGGAAATAATGATGGTAATGATGCTGGTAGTAGTCGATCAATGGTTAATATTGTAATCAAAAATGAGGAGCCTTCGCCTTTATGGTACTTTCCATAGGCATTAACTCAATTTTTTATGATGTGTATTTGTTTTTTTCCTTTTTTTGAATGAAATATTATTTATACAATTATTTTTAATAAGAACTTATTGATTGGAAACTTTCAATATATGTATAATCATTCCAACTCCGGAAAAACGAATTTCTGAGTCTGGTGTTTATCTGGATTTTTTTATAGACGCATTTTCAGTTGGAAGTATATTTACATTGTAAATTTTATTGAAATTTATAAAATACCAGACAAATTATATTTCGATAATTATTAGTTAACTTTAAAAACACAAAATTATTATTTAATTTAGTAATTTATTGTACATATTATATTTACAACTGAATATATAAACTAATTAAACGATTTTTGCCATTCTATTCCTATTTAATACAGTAGAATTTCGTAAGGATCACAAGGAATGTGCTTAAAAATTAACCAAACAATGATAAAATTAAATATAAACAGTTTACACATAATTAAACGCTTAATGATGAACGATTATTGGCCCAAAATTGGTGTACAGAGAATGCCAATGTTACAACATACAATAAAGCAGCGATCCAACAATTCTGGGCGTTCTGAAAATGAAATGAAATTTTGTCATTTACAAATTTTAGATTTTTGTTGCTGATTTTACTTGTTGATAGCCTCTGTCAACATCGGCATAAAAGGCTTTTATGTCGGTTAAATTTAATTCGGGCTCAGGAATATCTTCAGCCAGGGCTACAGAGTGGAAGTAATAGAAAATGCCCATTAGACTCTAAATAGAAATTGTATGTGGTTATATGTAAGCAGGTCGATTTTGATTTTTATTATTACCAGCTGTATAATGCCCCAAACGCTGATAATTAAACCGCACAACGACAATTTTGGACCACAAATAGGCATTTTGCACAAGTTTTTTATTAAATTTTGTTCAACAACTAAAAGTCATATGATTATATCTAGAACACCCAGCCCCGTTTTAGCACTAAAGTCACTTACAGTGCTACCAACTGCCTCTCACAATTTAACTATTTTATAAATTTATTCTATAAATAAACAATAAACATGAAATTTCGTTTATGATTAACTAATTATCGATTTTATTTGTAAATAGTTTGTAATAAATGATGATTAATTTTATCAGGAAAATGTTTAGAAGTAGTAGAAGAATTGTTTAGTGACTCATAAAGTTTGACAGCTGCCTAGATTTTTTTTGACAGGCAATTATATTATTCTAATAAAATTTCATTTTTCGTTAATTTTTATCTTGTAGTAAATTTTATACAATAATTTATTTCCAATAAACATGGTAGACAAGCTAGGTAAATGTTTTATTAATAAATTTTTCTAATAATTATTTAAATTTCCATTTTGTAATAATTGTTGGCCATATAAGGCTTTTGTGGCTTTTTCATGCTCTGTTTAACTTTTTTCTTTAATAGTCATTTTCACTTAAAATTAGTGTAAAATATTGATGAATTTTCGTTTAGTTAATAGCGAAGCCAATACCAGACGAATACAAATGGTGGAAAATTGTTTCGGAAGTTCTGGTCAAGTAAGTGAACAAAATTGCATTCATTT
>SSSI01008750.1:0-17847 GCA_004796505.1 Oryzaephilus surinamensis | reverse complement strand
TATACATACATATATAACATTTTAAAAGAACTTGAAAACTATTATAAAGAAAGAATAATTATTTTTGTAAAAACTTATTTTATTTAAATTATTCTTAGAAATTTTATTATGAATTACATTAAACGATGATAAACATTTGCATGGAACAAAATGAAAAACATTCATTTCGCTTTGAAATCTTGATGAAATTGAAGACGTTTATGGGTTTTACAAAGACGAAAAAACTAATTAACACTTCTTTATTTCAGCAGCCATCCAGTGTGATTCCAAAAGAATTTCAGGAACATTTTTTATGACACAGCGTCGTAATGTTCATTTTTCAGCTGTATTTAACTACTGTGTTTTCTAATTACATTTTTTTTAATTAAGTCAAAAAATTTAAATACATATTTAAAAAAAATAACGAACAGATGAAATACCTACCACATTACTCGTATATCTAATGTAATTTCGTTTTGTTTTGTTATTAGTTACGGTGTGGCATTGTTTTAAATTTATAAGTGCAGAAGCTGTTTAAACATGTCATAAACATAATTCTGTAAAATGGAATAATTCACCTGTTTTTCGTTATACACACACGCACATTCAAGTTTTAAATTATAATTCAGTTATATATGTATGTATGTACATGCAGAAGTTCTTCTCTATTACTATTATTACAGAAATATTTAAATTATTTAACTACAAAACAAAAAAGCATTATGTAAAACGTAATTCAATAATAATGTTATTACAATTTTCTCATAGGCGAATTTTCTTCAAGCATGTTTTTAACAAAATCTACACAACTGTTAATAAAATAATTAAATCAACTTTTTATCTATATGCAAATGCTTATAAACAATTTATATTTAATTACATTAAAATAATTAACCCCGTAACACAATATTTCTCCCACAAACACACCCAGTTTTCTAAACAATGCAATATTAATCCAATAATGGGTGCTTTATTGGATTATAATGTATATTTTAGAAAAATTTAAAAGTGGGTAAAAGAAAAACGATTATTGTTTAATAATAAAAGCCAGCGCAATATTAATATAGACATTTACGATATGTGTGCCTTATACATATTTGAAAATGAAGAAAAAAACCTTTAATGTAATATAAATGTTTTATTTATGACCTGTTATTATTGTTTTTAGTGTGGTCGAATCATATAAGCACAACAACATATGTTCTTGATGATAATATAAAAGTTACAACTATAGTTGACTTAATAGCCATCAAGTGAATGGCTTTGATCATATTATTCATATTTACTAAGTGCCCCTAAATAGCAAATTAAATGTCTATCATTAGTGTAAGTGTACAAAACCACGCCTACACTATATTATTATTCTATTGCCTTTTTTTGGTTGTTTTGTTTGTGTGCACTGTCTTATTGTACCCATTTTTTTCTATCACATATAATGACACTTTTATTGTGGTTCCGCTTATATACCGCACAATTAAATTATGAACTTCCCGCATTTTATTTTTCCACACTATATAATGTCTCCATGATTTGAAAGTGTGCCTTTTTGAATAAAAATTATAATGTAATTTATTATGTATTAGGGATAATTTGGAGGACGATGTTTTACAAATAAATCGGGGGTAAATTTTCTATTTATATTTATATAGTTGAAAAGATATACTCGGAAAATGAATGTTGTGGATGTTTATTTTACTGTCATCGTACAAGAACGGAATAACTATAAATAATACACGACCTATAAGGTAATTCAATATAATAAGGTAGAATGCATATTATAAGAGACTTGTTTTACGATTATATTGCCAGTTTATTCTTCAAGTTGTCTTAAGGTGTGAACACCAATTAAAACATTATTACTTGAGGCAGATTAATTCTGTGTCTAGTTAATGTACGGATCAACAAAAATGAGAAAAAAAAAACGTATCACAAGTATAATTAAAACTCTCGACTTAATATCATTTTAATTTTAATCCATTAATAAATAGACGATATTTTTTTGTTATGGAATTATTTTCTAACATGTGTTTGGATAATTTCCAGTAAAACAACACGACAGTGTATTATTTTTTACAAAAATTATACGTTTTTTAGTTCTAGTCAAAATTTCAAACAATATACAAACACTAAAGCCCATCATTTTCATTAGATATAAGTGTTAAATGATATTAGGGTGCGAGTTGATGGAACATCTAACACCTTATAATACATCTTGTAGTAGTTTATGTATGTAATTATTAAAAGTTAATAAACTACCTGCCCCTACTTATCTTTCTAACTTAATGTTCGACGTTTTGAAATCGAACTGAACAAGTTTGAACCTCAACATTATAACTTGCCCATCTATAATATTTATGATATAGGTGTACAAAGAACCAAACTGGCCGATATATTGTAATTGTGATGAGAGCGAACACCTGGCCTTATTTAATTTACCTTTTAATTACAAAACAATATATATTGCCGCTTTATTCTATAATACTTTTATCAGAACTAACAATATTGTTGAATAATTTATTTCGTTAAATTGTTGTCGATCGTTTTTGCAATTATTCTCGTCTATTTTATGTTTATGTTGATGGAATAATTGGCATGAATTTCGAAAATGTTCAAATTTTATTCCTGCATAGTATAATACGGTAATGAAAATTGCGATAAATAACATTTAATGTTGGATATATACACAGGGTTGATATATAATTGGTTTAGTTCGGTTTGGTTTTGATATTTATCCTGAAGCATATATGATGGGTTCAATTGGTAGCTAGGGCCCAGAATGTTTTGTCGGCTTTGGTAATAATCACAGAACTGAGGATGCCAGTCGGTGCTGATCTCAACAGATCAAACGCGCGAATGGCCTTAGTAAACAGCAATTAAGCTCCAACTTTAACCACTTTAATCATGGGGCTTAACGTGCTACTTTGACTTAATAATGACCGACTAGTCATGCTTATAAACCTGTGTATGTATACACATACAAATATTCACTCTATACAAGCTATAATAATATAAAATTTATATATTAGTGTTTTTTGTTTGAGTTTACCATATATACGGTTTAATGGTAACTTATAAACATGATGGAAACCTTTTGGCCATTGTTAAAACTAACGTTGTTTTATACTTGTACAAATATTGTGAAAACAATTAAATATAATTTTCTTACGTTTACGATTTTATGTAAATTTCTTTACGTTTTTTTCTATATACACATAAAATAAAGCCTGGAGGTGTTTATTTAAAAATATACAATTATTAAGTAATAATTGAAGCCAATGAACAGGGTTTGAAGGGAAATCCAATTAAAAATAACTTACGTTTGAAGTGTTTGATAATGTTATTTTAAAACGATAATTTTTAGTTTTTTAATTAAACAAAAAGCAGGTTTCGGGTTTACTTACATCCATCATCACGAAGACAACTGAAGAAGTGTTTTGCAAAGTCCGTCGAATGGTGTTTTAATTCTAGAAAATTTTTGATTAATTGGATGCATTAACAAAACTTGTTACACTAATATGTTACTGTCATTGGTTAATTGTCTTTGTATATATCTAACAGGAAGCTGTAAATTTCTAATAAAAATTTAATTATTAATTATTACATTTCTATAACACGTAAATATTAATATTAATAAATAATGAAATTCTACGCAGATTAATTTTTCTATACAAGAAAGTATACAATTTCAATAAATGAAAATAAATAAATACAATAATTAATATTTTCCAGGTTAAAACGAAAAATATTTACGCTCCTGTTATATTATTTACCATAAAATAATTAATTGCTGTTTATCCTATAATTTCCTGTAGAAAATTTCTAAAAATTCTACATCATCCGTTAAAATTTTTGTCGAATAGTGGCTTAAAGGCGTTTACTATGTCTAACATATGTTCAATACGTTTTATAAGTAGGATTCTTCAAAAATTAATATTATTTCCCACCTTTTTACCTGTGTCTGTGATTTGTGCAAGTATAATAGAAAAAGTTTCCAACAGAAATAATTACTCTAATATTTTATTTAGAGGAACAACAAATATTTAGACAAGACTAAATTCAAACAATACATGTTTTTTATTAACATATGTGTATAAAACCATCTGGGAATATTATAAAAATTTATTTAATTAGTAGGTACACATCTATATATAACTAAATATTATGTATATATGTGTACACGGCTCTTTTACTCCCATCATAATTTTAGATGTAATCGTTTATATAATTTATTATATCGAAACACATCTAGTAAGTACAATTATAAGTCTATATGCATATTATATGTAACCTAATTACACGAAATACTTAATATTAAGTTATTATAATAAGTAAGCATTTGTTCAGTTCTTTCAGCATAATGTTATTGTATAAGTAAATAATTAAATAATTTTATTTCTAATTATTGTATTAATATAGAATTATTTAAACAATTTTTTTATTCATATTTGTTATTAACGTTTATTATAGGCATATATTCCGTAATTATCACGCAAACGTTTTATATCTCACGCAATGCCAATATAATAAAATGTAAGACAATAGACTTGAGATACAGGGTTGGTTGTTAGGTAAACGTTTATTTATAGTTGCATATTTATACAATCAAATTCACACAGAAAAGTACACACTTTTTAAATTTTTTTACTCATTTCAAATATATACAATGTGATTTATTATCTTTAAATTTCTCCAATAAATTTGTGTCTTCTTCTTGTCGGAAGTAATATCATTTTGTTTCTATTGGCGGTTACAACCACCAACCCAATTGTACAAGGGGTGCCTCAACCGGAAGTCTACCCTTTTTGTAAGATTATACACAGTTTGAATGCTTTAAGCTTTAAGTTTTTAGACAATGAAATATTATATGCATTACGTGTAATTTTAATGGATATACCAAAACATGTATATGTTTTTGAATGAAATTTTAATATATCGTGCATACTTTTAAAATAATAAATCCTCTCCTTTAGTTTTAAACATACATATTATATAGAAAAAATGTTTTATATAAAAATCTCAAAACTGTATAAAACAATCTGAGATTGCTATTTCCTAAACTAATAATAAAATATATATCAGATGTATTTTTGACATATTTGACATTGCACGCGAATTGATTAAGATCAAGTGAACTGTGGGTGCTACCACTATATAAAAAGTTTTTCTCTTATTTTCTTGTTCTGTTATAATACGAAACTTCACAATATATATACACACTTTGAGCTTTAATGCACCAACTCCGAGGGGGTTTTGTTTATATTTAAAATCTTGTACTATTTTAATTATTATAATGAGCGGAAGATTGCGTGTTTAGTGCACGACAGTATACTTTGTTGACCAAACTATAATTGTGTGGTATTAAATAATATTAAAAACTGAGATTAAATGTTTTATAGGAAAACTAATATGAACGATTCATAAATAGATTTTTTTGTTCTTTTAACTGATAAAGTTATTTAAACAATGTACATTTAATTTTTCTGCACGATGCATAAAAAGCATTATTTGCAATTATGCAGACATAGAATAGGTGCATGCAATCGGCACTAATGACTTCAAAAGCGCTATTAGCACTTTAAGTAAATATATTTATAATATATGAATATTCACGTAAATATACTCTCATCAACAGACATTAATCACCATCTGTATATGCATTCTACATTTTGCATTGTTTTTAATTTAGATGTAATGTCTTGGTACTTGATGTATATACGCAAAGATTTTACACCACATACATATACATATATGTATGCAATTATTTTGTTTTGCACACATATTTCTTTCTAATGCTTTTACTTAAAGGTTAAAGTTCTTATTTATTATATTCTGTTTATAATTTACCGATAACAGGTATTAAATTAGAAAATTACCAAGTGCACTTGCATTTATATATCGTCACGCTGTCATACAAATTACTATTAGTTGATAAGTAATAAAATACATAAAGTACTATCACATTCAGGCAACTATCACTTGAAATTTAGGATTCAGATCCAAGGTGGGTAAGTAAAGATTTTTACTAATAGTCAAAATCGTTTTTATACACTTACTTCTAACCTATTTGTAAAATATATTAATGGTAAAAGTGGTTTGTAACTGAAAGCTCATATGTTTTCAAATGGATGAAATTTGTTTCAGTAATATTATATGCAAGAATTTTGAAATCTGAAATAGAAAAACACATTTTCTTTCGTCTCAAGTTGAAGATAAAAATTTGACTCCAAAAATATAATTCAGAGTGAAATTTTTAAAATTTAGTTATTTCTAAAACTGTATTAGTACTGAAAATTTCTGTAAAAAATAAAAAATAAAAGGCATTTCGAAATACGTTTCGTTTTATTATCAAATTATTATATTCCTGAGGAAATTTTTCAGACAAAAAAAGAAAGCTCATCACATTATTCAAAATTTCTCAGAAAAGTCGTAAACATACATCAAATGGAATTGTGTTTATGGACTTAATTTGCTAAACATTTCAAAATGACTTTTCCATAATTGGTCTTATAAGGCGTATAAAATCGTGCTTTATGTCCATTTCTTTATTTTTAAAAAGAGTTAACTCTCTTGTTGACATCGTCAACTTAATCAAATGCACACGTGCAAAAAATTATCGCAACCATTACACCAGAAATGGCCATATTTTAAATCTTCAACTTTACAGAAACAAATTTGTCGAAAATTTCGAACTTGTTACCATTTAATACACACTTTAATAATAATGGTTAGTTTGAAGCTGGTTAAGTAAAACCAATTTACTCCAAATCACTGTATAAAACATTGAATTTAAAAATAAAATCAAAAAACCATCATAAATTGGGAGGCTGTTTAAAAAAATTAAAAAATATGCTAAATAAGAAACGAGATTAAGCATTCAGTACACGTAAAATCAAAAGTAGCAGCTTTGAAGATGGGACCAAAAAGCTTTATTATTGTTGACTACGGAATACAAAAAGGGCACCGATGTGTCTGGCGAAGTTTTGGGGACGCTTTCCGTCGTTCAGGAGATGGAATTGATATTATATACAGGTGAGAACGAAGAACACCTTCACTTTATACAGGTAGGCGTCTACCTATATATGCAGAGTGTTATCTCTCTCGCCTCTGAAAATTTAGTAACCGCCTACCAGGTTAAATCCAGCAGTTTGTTAACCGCTGAATTGTTTTACAGCAGGTAGGTGAGTGAGTTCGCGCGTCTGCTAGTCCGACTATATAGTATATAGTGCCTATATATACCTGGTCACAAAGGTGCCGCTGACAGCTGACTAAATGCCTATCTTTAAGGTGTCAGTCCAACACAAATGAGTTTCCTTTAATTATAGGGCCAACTCGTTTCTGTATTGTGCCGCTATTGCCGCCAACAGACTTAAGCAAGGAAATTCTTAGCAACTATACGTCTCGTTCTCGCTTATTACACAAAATATAATGTACAATTGTTCTGAGCTAAGAACATGAGGGCCTTGCCTCTAAGCAAACATATCATGTGGTAAATTGCCTGCCTACTCTTCTCTCTAGTTGTGTTCGACTCGATTATATTTGCTGCACTGTAACTGTGATGACTTTAAAGTACACAAAGGCGTTATAAAACAAAATCATTTATAAATTACATGTTAAAGCATCAAATTGTTGTCCGCCTTAAACGATAAATTATCTTTTGTCCAAAGATTCAACCTAATTTTTGTTTAGAAAATCAATCAATGTTTGAATGTTTTTTCCACAAGAAAATTTTAATACAATGATCACTTTTTTCTCAATGCTTCAAATAATATTAACTTAATGATAGTGTTGGGTCTCTTTTTGTTTGTTCAATAATACAATACAAAGCAACTCAGGTGGAAAATATTAAATTTAAAAACGAAATATGTATTTATTTTTGTTCCCATCATTTAGGTCTACACTGTTTCAGGAATTGTGTATTTTCAATTAATGTCATTACAATGCGTATACGAGTATTTGTGGATTACTTTAAAACGGAATCAATAAATTATTTTATGTCTTCATTTGTTTAAAATTAGAGACTATCAAATATAAAATCATTTTGTTATCTTCAAAAAAGTTCCTATATGAATAAAGAATTATTTTTTTAACTTTCGTTTTTAGTTTCCAACCTTTTAAAAGTAAAATGGTTATCTTCAAAAGGAAGACTATTGCTACGGCAATGATTGTTTCAAATACCTGAGCTTTGAAGACATTTCTTAGAGTTTGATATAGTTAATTTGTTTTAAAGTTGGAAAACTAGGTAACACTTTCATATTGAAATTGCAAAACAATCAATATTTTATTATTATTTTAATAAGTAATCAGCAGTTTTTAGATATCTTTGAAATTTAGAGTGAAAAAATTCCAAAGAACTGACAAGTTTTCCGCAAAAAATTTTCAGTTTTGAAAAGAGATTTCTACTAAGTAGAGACAGATTTCTCTAAGTAAACAATTCACTTAATAATCTACACGAGGAGACCTCCATCAAGACAACCCTATCATTGATTTGATTTCTATTGAAAATCCAGCACACAAAAGAATCCCCGTTTTCATCTTTTGCTCGTGCATACGTCTTTTTTGCTTTTCTAAGAAACACGCAATATTTATTTATACATAAATCGAGATAAAAGCGTAAAATAACTTTCAACAAAAACCTGCCATCATATTTACTATATCATTTTAACATGTACAAGTTTAAAGACCACATATAATTTTATATTTAGTTCACACACCAATATGATATCTCTGCAAACTAATAATAAATTAATTTATCCATTTTGTGTGTACAATATACAATAAACCAGTAAAATAGTTGTACATATTATATAATGGACATATTTATCCTTTTCTTCAGCTATAATAATTTAATATTTTAACAGCTGTGTAAAAGGTTTTCTGTAATAAATCGTTCTATTGTATTCACAACCATTAATAATAACTTATAAATAGCTAATAGTTTTTCAATGTATATAAAATTTATTACATTAAAATTTAATTTTCTATAAATCTGGATCAATATTTATTATGGTTACAATATCTACATACAATTTTGTATAAAGTCCATAATTAAAAGGCTTTTTTTTATTCACTGACGCGAAGTAGAGCAACAATTAATTATTATTTTCAACACACACACAATGTACTAAAAGTATATATAAAAAATGGGAAAATGGCAATTATAACTGAACAATCAAGAATTTACAAGTATAATAAAGTTAAACTGTACTTATCCAACTTTTCACTTTGTAGATCAATATTACTTTTATTAAAAAAGTTGCTGTTAGAAATGAAAAATTACTATTTTTTCTTATTCCTAATTCGAATATTAGGTTATTATTACATTGTGAAACTTAACAATAAAATTCCCAACTTGGAAATAAAAGAATATGTAGGGATTGTAGGGTGTCTAATGAGCCGTTTTGACCCCATATTGGTCTAAGGGAAATTGCCTTTCACCTAAAATGATTCCACATTTTATTTGGCCCTCTCTATACATATAAATTTCGCACACAAAAGTTTTGATAAATAAAAATATGATTTTCTTAGTACTTGTCTTATTAATCAAATACCTGAGAAAACTAAATGATTTTTTATGATGTAAGTCATTTATAAATATGAAATGAAATTTATGGTAATACCATAAATATATATATGCTAAGAAATTTATTTCTTTCGATGTCAGTGTGTGTAAAAACGAATGGACTTTTGTGGTTTTTCATTGTAAACGACTTAAAATCGCAACTTTGTTGCCCAAATACTCTATTTTTGGAATGTTAATAGGTATATTTGAAATTGTATTAGTGACAGACCAACATAAAAAGATACATCAAAAATTTAAATCAGTTGTACAAATAAAATTCCATTTTTGACCATAAATATTAGGATTATATCGTTTTATGTTCATTTTCATCTTTTCAGGTATGATTATGGGGTATAGTCGTAAAAATGAACGAAAATTAAGATAATAATCAATTTTTCGACAAAGTTAATCTCTTGATCTGGTAAAATAAAAATTGATATACGAGTGAAGGTATTTTTTCGAATTTTACTTATACAAATTTTATTGTAATTAATAAACAAACCCTGAAGACAAAAAAGCAATACTTGATATGTTGATACATTATGTTTTGCTCATAAATAAACCAATTAATTGGCAATAAAATACAGTGTTTAATAAATAAATGAAGTACTGATGGAAAAACCTTGTACACATCTTCCACACTGGAGTGTACATTAATAAAGTGGCCACAATATTCTCATCATCATCATCATCCCTAAGTAGCGTAACAATTATGAAAGATGTGTACGTAATTTTTAATTAATATGAAGATTTTGTTTTATTGTAAAGCCGTTTTGTTGGGCTGTTATAATGTGGTATATGGTTATAAACATCTTTTATATGTGCCGCACCGCCTTCAATAGAAGACCATCATGTTTCTTATAGGATTTATACATATACATTATGTGTATATACATATATAATATTGGGCATCAGTTTGACTATATGTATATTCTTATAGGCATGCCAGCACGTAAACGGCCCCAGGGTCTACACAGGTGTTAGCGTTCCAACTTACACCTCTCGCTCTCGGTCTCATCAAACCCAATTACAGGGCCGGTTTTATCAAAAGATTAAATTTAGAACAATGCATTTTTATTGCTCATAAATAACATTCCTTACAATATCATCAAGAGAAAAGAATTGTACGTTTGTGTTGGTGTGTGTGTGCATGTGTATGTATGATGCGCCTCTTTATAGATATATTTCTCTTCTCTCTGGCAATAAGTATTATTCTTCTTTCATACTTTTTTTTGTTTGCATAAAGATGTTCGTGTTTTAAATTGCACCTTCTTCATCTATTATTGCTTGTGATGTTGTAGGATGCCGGTATTGTTTATTAGAGAAATATTGCCATTATAAATATAGCTATATAAATATTTTCCTCATATTGTTTCAGAATTATTATGTACGGATCTACTAGATATAATTTTAAAGGAGTTTTTCTTATTATCAATTGATGCGTATTGGATTAGTTGTACACTAGAATTTATGTTATATTACATGGATAATAGAATTATGTATATTTTAAATTTAAGATTGTTTGAGTGAAATATTTTGGGATTTTTGTTTAATGATTACCAATAAAAACAAAAAAAAATTGTATTTGTTTTTATTTTAAAAATATAGTTACATTTTCTAAAATATATAGGAGTAATGTTTATTATAAACTGATATAAAATACTATAGTTATTTAAAATTTTAGTGGAACATTTATATAGGAAAAAGCCAAAATTCGATTCTGAGATAGGCTTGTATTTTTTGGTAAGATAATAAAAGAAAAAATAAAACACATATAAAATAATAAATATCACAATAAATTAACGTTTCCTAAATATTTAAGTAATTATTTAAGTAAACTGTTACTTAAAGCTAGATAACTTTGTTCCGCAATTAAAAATAATGTATCCGCATTACCTTTTCCAAGTTGCTGAACCATTCCATAAAAGATTCCATTTTCATTCTGAAGCAATTTATAGGGATGATCAAATTCTTTCAATGTACCAGCATCCATAACAAGAACTTTATCAGAATCCATAACTGTATGCAATCGATGTGCAATCGTTAAAACTGTACAATCAGCAAACTTTTTCCGTATCGTATTCTGTATTAATGAATCCGTTTGTGGATCAACATTGGCAGTGGCTTCATCCATAACTAGTATCTTGTTGTTTCTCAATATAGCACGAGCCAAACAGACCAACTGCCTCTGTCCAACACTGAAATTCGTTCCACCCTCGGACATCATAGAATTCAAGCCGGACGTAAGATCATTCACAGCTTCTTTCAGTTCAACATCTTCCAAAGCTCGCCACAAATCAGCATCCGTATATTCGTCGAATGGATCCAAATTTTTGCGCATAGTACCGGAAAAAAGCACCGGTTCTTGTGGAATTATAGAGATTTTCGATCGTATATCGTGTAGACCTAATTTCGTAATATTCAGTTCATCTACAATAATTTCGCCTTCAGTATCAGATAATTGGAAAAGGGCGTTAATAAGTGACGATTTTCCAGCACCGGTTCTACCAACAATGCCAATTTTCTGTCTGGGTTCAATGGTCAAACTCAAATTTTTAAGTACAGGTGGTTCGTCAGGAGCGTAACGTAGAAACAGATTTTTAAATTGAATTCCTCCTTTACTAGGCCAACTGCTTGGCGGTTTTCTGTCGGGGAATGAATCCAATTCTTTTTCATGTTCAATGGAATTGTACTCAACCACACGCTCAACGGATGTCATTTGATTTTCCAGTTCTGTAGATTGTCTTATGCCCCATTGTAGCATTCCTGTTAAGCCGATAGCTTGAGTGATAGCTAAGCCAACGTTTCCTCCAAATTGTTCTAAAAATAAATATTATTAATCATTTTTTATATCGAATCAAGTTCTGGTTACCATTTCCAATAAACAAGAAGCTGAAAGTGACAACTGCAATATAAATAATGCAAACTAAATCCAACCAATATCCAAAAGCTCTTGAAGTTGATATAAAAGCAAACCAAGCTGAACTGTGCAAATCCTGATGATTATCAAATTCCTTCACTAGTATTTCTTGTGCATTGAATGCCCTAATTGTCGTTAGACCTTGTAACGACGCATTTAAATGAGAAAATACTGGACTGCGAGCTGCAAAACACAAGAAACCATTTACATAGTAATAATTTTATGAATAAATCATAAATACGACTTACTAACTCCCTCCAGTCTTTTTATATTTCTGCTAGTACGTAAATAAAAAATTCTCAATAAATAGAATACGATACCGACAATAAATGTCGGTAACATCAGCCAAGGACTAACCACTGCAACTACCACGATGATACCAAGGAGTGTCAAACCAATTTGTAAACAGTCAATCATTGCTGCCGGTAATAATTCATCAATTGAACCCATATCTTTGGAGAAACGATTTAAAATCCTTCCAGAATTGTTTGTATTAAAGAATCTCATTGTTGCTCTTATTATACTTTCAAACATATTATTATGTAAATTCGTAGATGCTTTCATACATACAGAAAAGAACGTAAATGACCTTACAAGGGTCACTAATATTAATAAACCAATAATAACGGAATAAATGTATATGGAAGTTTCCCGGGAAAATTGCCAGAAATCATCATCACTTGATGTATTATTATTAAATGTAGCATTTAATATTTTATCGTGTGCATTTCTGTCTTGTTCCATATTGACCCTATAAATAAATATTCATTAAAGTAAATTAAAATCGATTTGATGTTATATTAAAAATAATACCAATATGTTATGAAATAATCGGAGGCACTGGCAAATAGTTGAGCAATTAAAAATAATAAAAACAACATAAATATAACACAACAATTTCCACCAGCACGAAAATATTCCTTATAAACGTAAGCACCAATAGTACCAGTACTTTTCTGTTCTTGTACTTCAGTTGGCATTTCCTCCACAGATGCAAAACTTCTGATAGATCCTTGTCGACTTAATTCTTCCTCATCACTACTTTCTTCTTCTTTTTCATCTTTGCCCAACAACTTAGCAAAATCTAAGCCACTTTCTTGCAATTCCCTAAAAGTACCTTCCGCTTTCTTAATACCATCTTCTAGTAACAATATATGATCAACTTCTTTTAAGTATTGCAACTGATGGGTAATTAAAATCACAGTTTTCCGTTTAAGGTATCCAGTAATACAATCTTCAAATAATTGTTTGCCAACATGTGTATCAACAGCTGATAAAGGATCGTCCAACAAATATATATCAGCATCTTTGTAAACAGCTCTAGCTAAATTAATACGTGCTCTTTGACCACCACTCAAACCAACACCTCTATCACCAACAATAGTTTTATCACCAAATGGTAGTAGGCGAAAATCTCGCTCTAAGGCACATTTTTGTACTACAGTTTTATATCTTAAGCGATCCATTGGTAAACCAAAGAGGATATTTTGACGCACCGAGCCGGAAAATAGCCACGGTTCTTGAGATGCATAACTTAAACGTCCTTCAACTCGTAATTTGCCTTCGATGAGTGGTAATTCTTTTAAAATAGCGTGTAATAGAGAAGTTTTACCGCTACCCACTGGACCTATTATGGCCAACAGATTACCAGGAGTTGCTGATAAACTGATGTTAGTAAAAGTGTTGTCCACTGAAGCATCACTCCATTTGGCTGTAGCATTTTCTAAAAATACTCCAACGTCTTTATGTGCATTTTCATCGCTTTGATTTTTAATAAATTCAGCCAACTCCACTTCACTGTACAACAAAAACTTATTTAATCGCTTTATTGAAACAATGGCTTCGGCTACAAAAGAAATTCCTTGTGGGAAAAACACTGTCATTGTTTGACGCAATATATTGTAGAACGATGTGATGATGAATACTTTTTCTGCTGTTATGCTATTTCCTAACAGTACATAAGCTAAAATGCTAGCAAATATTGACATTCTCGTGCTATACATAATGAAAGACAGTGTAATTCCACGCATGAAAGACGTTGCACGAATTGATTTTATTTCATATCTATAAATAAAACGGTAAAATTAATATTAGTGGAAACATAATTACCTTAAATAGACGTATTTACTTTCTAGCTAAGGCCACTAAATGTGCAAACGGTTTCTCCCATGCGTACATTTTTATAACTTGTATTCCAGAAACGATTTCATTCATTAAACGTACTCTTTCATCGGTACGAAGGGCAGTACGTAAACGTAACACAGAGATGCGTTTACCCAAATAAACTATTAAAGAAAAAAACTAAATTTGTTTTAAAAACAAAATCTATATAGGAAACTTACTTTGCATAGGAATAAAAATGATTAAAAGTACCACTCCAATAATGGAAGATTCTTGCAGTTGTAAGTACATCAAATAAGTACAGACAATCGTTTCCAATGGACCTACCCACATTTGATGGGCAAAAATCAAAGACACATCAAATCTATTTACATCATTTGATAGTAAATTTACCACTTGGCCAGCGGTAGTTTGACCCAAAGCCGTTTTACTAAGTCGCAGCGATTTTCGATATATTAATGAACAACAAGCTACACGTAATTTCATTCCCAAATGAAAAACGCCCATCATGTACGGATGTGAAAAGAGTACATTGACTAAAGATGTGAGTACTACACCGCCAGCATACCAATAAGCTTGACTTTCAGTGATTTCTGTTTGACCAGGCATGTAAAATGCGATTAATTGACCCAAAACAATTGGCTGAACTACTCTAAAGTTTAAAAAGAAAAATGTAAAAAAACGGAATTAAACCAATGTAATAAAGCCGTAAATTAAAAATGATTAATGCAAAATAAACTATTAAACAATATGTATTATGACTGTTCTTATTATATTGTAGAGATAATAATGTATATACTGTGTTAACCGAAAAAAGAAAAGCAAATAAAAGGGCAACAGAAAAATAGTGCGAAAAATGTGATTATTAGAAGATTTGCAGCTTGAAAAAGAAGATATTGCTAAAAAGTAACTTTTCTATCTAAATTCACACTATATAATTACTGTGTTGAATTTGTTTGTATAGCTGCAGTGGTTTGCTTATCTTCAATAATAGATACGTTGTAATTATTAGGGGCAGAAATCATTGTAGCACCAATTATCTTCGGGGCAAAATAGCTAACAAGATTTCCAAGGAACAATGGCTGATTCAATCTAAATAAGTCGACACAAATCATTCATCTTTAAAACTTTTCCAGTTGTTGTATGACTTGTTTATTATTAATTTTTTTCAGTAAATACTTGCCTTATGGCTTCACTTAGTGCTAACACTAATCCGTAGAACATAAACTCCCATCCAAATAATTTGAATAGTACTCTCATTAAAGATGGTGTCGTTTTCATTTTTGCAGCTCTCTCCTCTTCGAGTTTCCAGTATTTTTCCATTTCATTTCCTAATTTACTTGATTTGTGTTCATTTAAAGTTTCAGTCAAGTCGGATTCTTCCAAATCACGACGGAAACCTTCAATGAAGGTTGGCAAAGTGTAGCTAGAAGTGATAAGAAAATATTTTTTTGTATTTTGCAGATTATTTTTTTTTTGAAGTTCATTGAGGTTTAATTTTTAATGAGTTTAATAAACCATGATAATGTTATTTCAAAATTTTTTAAGTAAACATGATTGTTTAATTAAATGTTTATTAAACGGTGTTAAAAGATAATAACATTTATTATTTGAAAATCACACATTAATTTTTTTTCAAATATAGACAGTAAGGATTATAATTATCAATTGTCGAACATAAAATAAATATTTTTTATTTAAGTATAAGACATATTGTTTATCAATTTTTGTTTATAACAAATATGTGTTGTAAATTTTTTCTAATTTTACCATACATGAGATTTATAACAAAAATAGAAAAACATAACCGAAAATAAAACTTTTTGTTACTTTTTTGACTTTATAATACGTAATAAATCATATCTTGAGATTATTTATTACTATAATAATCAAGAAATCCTTTATCAAATAGATTTATTTAAGAAAAATGGATACATTTTAATGCATTTAGTACAATCAGTTTCGAATAAACTTTAATTTGTGTTTGATATACACTTTATTACATTATTTCACAGTCAAAATAAGTCTCCAATTTATAAAAAATTTATACAAGCAATAATGCTATAATTAAAAATATAATTTATTGTAGTCAGCAAAGGTCAAAAATAATTATAATAATAATAATAAAGTATTTCGAAACATTTTATTTAATACATACATAAAAGCTTACCAAAAAGTTGCTGATGATAATGGAAATGCATTTTCACGAGGATTAGCTTTTCGACTTTTCTTTAAACCAGCATCCATCACCTAAATTATTTCTATTGTAAAAACGGTGTAAAATTTCATACAGATTTGTTTGAGTTTATAAGTATCTGTAAATAAAGAATAATCTGCCAACACTTTATATTGTCTACTTTAACAATAGAATGAGAAATGAAGATTAGTGTACCCCTTTTATATAGTTTTATAGGTTTGTTAAATGAAAACAATTATAGGTAAATTTTGCGGTAATTCCTATGATATCATTCATTATCGACGAAACATTTATTGACCCTTATTGTATTATTTTTCGATAAATATTTGTAGTCTAAAAACTAAAAATATTTACGAATTATGACTTCTTTTCTAAAGAATTACAGTTTTGAGAATTATTGATCCATTTGTTATTGAATATATTCTATTATTGTTTGTTTTGTTTGTTTGGATACAAATAATTAAATAAACAATAATTTACCGATAAGTACGAGTATCTAATTTCGGTAAGAACGAGTACATAATGAGCAATAGCAAAGGGATTCTTTTTTTGTTGTGACAATTTTTTTTTGCAATTTTATCTACTAAAATTTTAAGGGTAATTTCCTTTTATGATAATACAGATTATCTTAAGGTAGGTATAAAAATATATAGGTATGTAAGTATAATTATTGTTTTAAAATTGTTTTTACTGCAACTTAGGTACTTTGTTAAAAAGAATTTATGCGAACTTTAGACATTATTTACTATTTAAACAATAAAAATTACAATAATTATTAATTATCATTATCTGTGCGTGTTGGGCTGTATCATTAAATAAACTATCTAAGAACGCATAATTTTTAGTAAGTGATTAAAAAACTTTCATGTATAGTATATGTATACCAAGGTTACAAATTTTTCAAATTAAAATGCGAGTGCTAATCGTAATAATGTAAATCACACCATTTAGTTTATTTTAAATATAAATAGATAAAACTTTAAAGTACAGTTAACGATTTAATTCACACCTACAATATCATAAAGCCGGTTGAAAAATCGGAATTTTTTAAAAAATGTAAGAAAATAATAA
>SSSI01008743.1:0-12359 GCA_004796505.1 Oryzaephilus surinamensis | reverse complement strand
AACGTCAGAAATTTAGTTCACCAATAAAAATCATAGATGGAGACCAGTAAGAAAGAGGAATAAGAGGAATAGGAGTAACTTACATGTTCCAATTGCAAAATAGTTCATATGAGCATACGAAATATTTTAAAATAAAAACACTTTCAAAAGAAAAGAATGTCAATTATTAGTTATTATATTCTACAAAGATGCTTTCGACGCTTTATTCCTCAATGTAATCACTATGAACAAAATAAATAAATTTAAGAGTCAATGGAACATCTGAACTGATCTGAACTACCAACATTTTTTAAAAAAATACATGTATTTCATTTTTACGGCCAAGCCACAAAAAACTAAATTTAGAAATGTGTTTCTAAAAGTACCCTTATTATTATATATAACGATCTTTCTTGTGGCTCGGCCGCGTTTTCTTAAAAAAATTTTTAAAATTTTATCTAGGACATTATAGATCTCATTTACATTACCAATAAACAGCCAATATTCGATAATAAATATTGAAAAAAGAAAATCACGTTTTAATCTTTTTATTTTGCTTAAATTTTTAAAAGAAATTTCAAATTCAACCCCACTTACGCACTTTCAAATATGGCGCGTCGAGTTTTGTGGCCTTGACGGAGTCTATTACAGAATTCTGTATTTATAATAATTCGGTGATTTAAATCCTAAATAGTAAATAGCTACATCAAAGGATAAAATGTTCGAAAAATCGGCCACTTTTTATAAATATTTATTTATTAAAACAAAAATACAAATTTTATAAATGAGAATCCATTACAAAATAAATCTAACAACATTTAAAGAGTAGTACAGCAAGCTGGGTTTCTTTTTTTCGAGTATTACATTATAATAATAATGAATAAATATACATATATGTATTTATATTATATATATAAAGCATTATAAATAAACATACTAAATAATGTTGTCTTGTTGTAATATTATTTATCATGTTTATTACATATATACATAGTCTAACAATAAGAATTATTCTTAAATTCTAATATATTTCTCGTAATTAATTAGAGATCATCTACTTAATAATATCCACATATGGTACACTGAAATTGTATAATAGTTTTTAGAGCCCTATTTCTCATTTTAGTTTCATACTTGTCCTAAAGCTGTACGTACCTACGTATAACCCTTTATGTTATTAAAAAAATAAGAATTATTGTATTTTGCACATATAATAAATTTTTTTCTTATAATCAGTGTATGTTTATTTTAAAAAATTACTTTTAATATAAAATTAAAAATTAACATACAATTGCACATAATTTTATCGTCTTAAAACTATTATATCTCGCAATTATTGAAATACAACTTTAGGATATCTAAACAATATGTGCCAATACTTGAAAGAATAAAAATAAAATTATAAAAATACATTTTATATATTATGTAATAGCTTATAAGCATGAACAATTTACAAAACTATTCGAAGAACAAAAGAGCTTTAAGCATTTCACAGCAGCATAATTATATAATTTCAATTCCTTAAAAATACATATAATACATTTTAATAATACCTAATAAAAAAATATCACTTATTGTAATCAAAAACAAACAAAAAACAAATAAAGTAATGCATTTCTACAAAATGCATTTCGTCAATAATTAATTATTGCAGACTAGAAATTAGCTTGGCACTCCAAGTCATAACTATTTTCTCAACTCAGTCTTGCATCAGGCTGGACATTTTTTTACACATTACAAAAACACACGCAAATTATAAAATGGAATGAAATATTTCATGTAACTGTTTGATAGAATTGTATTCAAGTATTTGAAGAGAGAGAGGCCGTTTAAAATGTTTGATTAATGCGCAAAATAAAAATAGAACATGAAATTTTTTCGTTGTCATGACATGAAAATAGTTCGTTTTTTACGTAAAAAAAAGTGTAAGATTAAAGCTAAACACTTTACGATTTTAATTATTGTCTTATTGACTTTTAATTGGTCTTACATTTATTTTCCCTCTATCATACAGTTACGATTTTTCTTTATCATTTATACGGAAAAAGAAAACAAACAAACCAACAACACAAATACCGAAAAGTAAAGCTTCTAAGCTAGCAGTACTACAAGAGTTTAAAGACAATTTACATGAAACATTTATAAAATTAATGGACATTAGTAGACAATTTTGCCACTGTTTGAGATTCTCGTTGATGTGTTGTTTAAAAATCGGCTATAAGTAATAGTTATTAGATTTAAGAGTAACATTGATATTTTAATAATACTAATACATAATCCTACTAAATGTGAAATACAAACAGCAACCTTATAGAAGAGAAGGTTTCTTTTTTCTTATTACATTTAGAACAATTTCCTCATTTTTATTAATTTCCATACATGCATACCCAATCAATTTAAAATAGTACTAGTAATGCAGCCCTATTATTAAAATTGTAGAAAATACAATCACACAATTATTCATTTAAAAAATAACATTCTAATTGGCTTCTGCTGCTACGTTGTCTTTATTTTCTTGTTAAAACTTACAAAAATGAAGGCCTCTCCAATTAAGAAATTGTTTTTGCTTTTCACATCTATTTTTAATTATAGAAAAAAAAATGAGGCTGCTTAGCATCATAATGTTGTGCGTTTTTTTTTTGGGAATTTATTTAAAACTCTTTAAATAGGTTTCTAGGTTTTACACCATAACGAATGCCTCTTTACCACAAAACAAGAATGGATATTGATCAATCATTGTTTGTACAATATCTTCTAAATATGGTCGCATTTGTTCAAATCTACCCATATCGCTAAATTCAATTGGTAACAATGTTGGCCACCAACATATTGCCAAATTTTTACTATCCATACTATTCAATTTGGAATTTTCTGTTACTTTAACGAAATGTTGAAAAATGAATTTCAATATTTGGAAATTAATTTGTGGCAATTTATCTAACATACTACGTAATGCTAATAAACGACAACTACGATCAGTTTTCACTTCCATATTACCACTGGTAGTTACCATTGGTTTTAAACGTGTACCAGCAATTTCTTCCATTTCATTCATAACGTCCGGATCGAATAATGGTGGCAAACGTTTCGATACAAAGTCTTTTAATGCTGTTGCAACCGCATTCACCGGTATATCTAATTCACTAACATCCACATTAGGATCTTCTTCGAATTTATGAAACAATAAATCGACATGTGCCCGATTGCCAGGCACACGATATATACCTTCTGAATCTAAACCTTCACTTTCAATAAATTTAACACATTTCTCCATAAATATTGGAATGTAATTCTTTTCCGATTGTATATAATCGGCTAATTTTGATGCTTGTTGATGGTTTACAATTTGTGATGATGATGATGATGTTTGTTGTTGTTGTTGTTGTACAATGGATTTCTGTTTAATTTTCTGTTGTTTCTTTTTATCACGTTCTTCGGCCATTTTTCGTAATTTCTCTTCTTTCAAACGGCGTTTCTCCATTTTCGTTTCATCTTTTGCTTTTTGTTTTTCACGTTTACGCATCAACTTTTCCACATCGGATTCTTTTAATTTTGGCAATACACCAAACATCATTGGTGAATTATTGTCACGTGGTGATGAAACATCTAAACTGGATTCATCATCATGCTGTTGCTGCATTAAACCATATGAATTCGATGTAAATAAATCTAAGGAATTTATATTAAAACCATGATCTTGTATACGTTTCTTTAAACTTAATGTTCTTTTCTGATTGAAACGTCTTAAATCGATATTTTGTTGTTGCGATTGTTGTTGTTGTTGCTGTTGTTGAAATTGTTCATTTTCACTCATTTCAGACGATTCAGAATTCGATTCAGTTACTAAATTGGTTTTTTCAACTGTATCCACATCTACATCAACAACATTCTGATGCACCATCATCATTGTTGATGGTAATGTGAATGCACTACCTAATTGTGGTACTCTTGGCGGCTGTACTGGTATTGCTGTACGTTTTTTCCTTTGTCTTTTATGTGTACCACCTTTTCTACTAACTTTTGTATAAATTTCACTAGCACGTTGTCTTCTTTCCAAACTACTCCATTCACTATCTGTATCCGAATAGGATGGTTGGCCTTTTTCGCGTCTTTGTCTCAATTTTGATTTACCAGTTGCACTAATAGCATCATGTACCATTGTATACATATATTCTGGATCATCACCACCACCACCAGATGGATACATATTATGTACCATATCTTTAACTTGTGCATATTCACAACCTAAATCAACTTGTTCTGGTGTAGCTAATGGTGCATTACCACCAAAATTACCATCATTTACATTCATTCTAGCTATTGCTTCCGTTACAGCTGCATAATTTTTCATATTCAATTTACCTGGTTGTTTTAATGTTTGCGATATACTTTTTGAACGTGATTTACTTATTGTTGTTACTGGTTGCATTATATGCCGTCTACCTGTTGTAAATGCATGCTGATAATTATTCCAACTTGGATCTGTCATAATTGATTTCTTCTAAACTTGTTTGTGATGCACTTAATAGACTTTTCTTTGAATGACGTACATTTAATAGTAGATTATCTGGTGGTGCCGGTTCTGGTGGTGTTGCTGGCGGTGGATAAACTTGAAAACCTTGATGATGCCGTTTCTTCATATCACCACTTGTAATACCATCGTACATATAAATATTTGAAAATTTATCACTATGATCACTGCTACTTAAACGTTCATCCGGGCCGCTTAAATCAAAGTTTTCACTTTCGCTGCCACCACCATCATTGTTCAATTTCAAATAGTAGCTTTCGTTTCTCGGCGGTGGCAATGGATGTTTATTATGTAAGATTTGTGAACGGGAACGTTCCAATGTACCTTCACCGCTATCCAAACCGCTTGGTTCCTCCATATGGAAGGCCTGTTCAATTTCCGGCTTTTTTTCCCACACTTCTTTAAAAAACGGTGTAAAAAATGCCGTCTTATTGGCCATTGATGGTGTTGATGTGGTAAAATGGGCATGTAAACGATCCGCAGTTGCATTACCTTCGGTTATTAACAATTGACTTAAGTCGTCATTGAAGAATGCTGTGGCACCACCCGAATCGGCCACAGCCAATATTTGTATCGGTAAATTTGGAATGTTCATTGAGAAGGCATTCAATGTGGCCAATGAGGCTTTACGTTTTGTCGAATAAACTAATATAAAACCGTGTATTAATTCATCACGGAATGCATTTGCACCATGAAATGATGACACAATCACTTCAACACGTCGTTTTGAATCACCTAAGAATGTTTCCAATATAATACTATGTCCGGATGATAGAAAACATGTTTGATTCGATAATAATGGTGATAAAACATTTTCCACAGAATATGGATCACCACAAAACATACACATTATAATTCTTATATCCGGTTCAATGCATTCAATAACATTTTCATGATGTTGATGATGATGATGATGACTAAAATAACCAGTACGATGTTGTATGATTTGTATTAATTGATATAATGCATCATGTACAAATTGTTCATCACTAATTTGATCCAAACATACATCCATAAATGGACATTGTAAACTATCAGCCAAATTCTGTCCATCTTCTTTCAATTTTAACACTTCTTTCTCGTCCAAATAGGATTCTTGCATTAAAAACATTAACACAATCGGTAGACCTTGGAATGGCAATTTATCATCTTGTTCTAAATTCGATAATAATTTCTTTTCTAAACTTTCTCTTATATATTCAAATGATTCAGCATTTGAATATACACAAAAACTACCATGCGGTACAAAATCGGATGTACGAAATGAATTATGTGGTAAACTAACATCACCATTAATAATACGATAATCTAAATTATAAAATTGACATTCAATTTCATATTCATCATCATCGCATTGTGAACGTATTTTACTAGCTAAATTTTCTGACAAATTATTTATACCCAATATTAATAGATTTAATTGATTATTGTCTGAAGAACTCATCAACCATTGATTTGTATTGTTAAATGTTGTTTGTGTTTGTGTTTGTGTTGGACGGTGTGTTTTTGTTGATAAAATACGTTCAATTAGTGCATCCATACAATTTGGAAATGCTGGACAATGTTCCCTTATTGGATAATGTATAAAACCTAAATGTTGAAATAATGTCAATTTTCTATCTTGATCTAAACGATCTAATATTTTATAACGGAAATCCTCTTGTAGAACATCAGTTATTTCTTTGATGTCGTCTTGTGTTATTGTGCCAGTTGGAGCAATACTTTTAAAATGATAAAATAAATCGGCGTGTTCCAATAATAATTCTTGAAAATTATGTTTTGCATTCTCAATTAATTCCCTTTGATGTGCATCGTAGATTTGTTGTACATCGTGTTCAGTTAACGATTCGAAACATTCTCTACCCATAAATAAAACTCGTACTTCTGATAAATGTTTACCAGGCGTCACATATCCAGTGTCTTCTAATAACTGTTTAAATTGTTTCTTCAATTCCAGTCTTTTTTGTTCTTGTTGTAAAACATTTATATGATTTTTGAATACAGTTTCCGCTTCGCTAGTATCCAAAACATCGAATGGTATCCGTGTTTCTTCATTATCTGCACCACCAATACATTCACTCCATGGCATATCTTCGGGCCGTTCAAAGAAGTATTGCGAAAAATTCGGATGCGCCTTCAAATATTGTTGTATTGAACTCCAATCGGTGTCAGTTAATGTATTAAAACCGGGTACAAGTTCATGTAAAACATCCGGCAACATTTCCATATAATGTGCAATTTGTTTAGCTAATTGTTCGTCTTTTAATTTCTTTATATGACGTCGAAATAAACGTTGTGTGCCATCTAAACCGAACAATTGTACGAAATGTGTCCATTCTTTGTGCGAATTTAGTTTTTTTACAGTTTGCGACCACATTGCATGGCAATCGGTTACATGGAGGCGAATTAAACGCATAAATGCCTCACTGGCACCATCCAAAATCTCTTTACGTACTAATGCAGCCTCAGTATAATTTGGTATTTTTGAACGTACTTTACATTTATCAATTATTTGTGCCAATACCATAAACGCTAAATCGATATTAACATTATCATGGGCCGATGTTTCAACTATAGGTATACTATTTTTATATTCATTCCTTTGTATTAGTTTGTTTGCTTCTTTTATAAACAAATCATTGGCATCATCCATTTTTGTTGTGGCAAACACAATTGGTTTTTTCGTTTTTATTAAATTATTTAATATAGCAGCAACAAATTCAATTTGTTTTTCTATATTTCGGCTTGGCACAATACTCACATCAAACAAACATATAAAACCATCAATATTTAACTTGCCATCTGGCAATACACGCTGTTCATATTCCTTTTCAATGCCCAATTGATTTTTACAAATGTACATTAGTTTTTCGGCTGAAGTGATTTTCGTGGCGGCACAACGTTTAACGTACGGCTCCATTTTGCCGCCTTTAAATGGCTGAAAACTGGCATCATCTATAAATTCAGTTTGTTCAATTACGCTAAACTGGTAATCGATTCCTTCTTCACTTGTCTTAATCACATCGCCCCAATATAAAAAATGATCATTATTTACAACACGTCCACTAAAATCTGTTTGACTTAACACGGATATGTGATCTACATTGTAATCTTCTGCATGTGGTCGCATGAAACGATTACAAAAACATGATTTACCAATGCCAGCGTGGCCCTTATCCTTTTCAACACCAGATAAACCAACCACTGATACGTTTATTGTGCGTATTGTGTCCCCTTTACGTGCCATTATGTGTAAATGGGTCCTTCTCCTCCTTATATATTACACGCTGTGTGTTGCAATTGTTAAAATATGTAAAATAGAAAAAAACTATGTTAATTTACAAACAATTCAATTTTATGTGAATATTTTTTAAGGAAAAAATTTTTACATTATTTATACATTCTGTACCTATTTTCCTTTATGATGTGTTTGTTGTTGATTAATATAAACATAATGTACTCAAGTGTTCGTAATAACATCAACTTCCATAAACGATTGTAATATTAACAAGAAAATTAATGTTTTCCAAACCCATAAAAATCCATCCTCTTCTTACCAAAAATTTTAACATTACGTTTATATTTTATTTATGTAGGATTTCAGTGGGAAGATGCATCACTAATCTACACATTATTATTGTTTTAAAGCACTATTTTAAGCAATACAGTATTTCAATTAACAATAACAATTAACACTGGTTAAAAATTGATAACATTCGACCACCCACTGTCTGCACAAGAAGCCATTACGGTATTATTCTATTTTTGTTTAGGGATTTTTAGTCTACTAGATTGCAATTTTGTACTTACCTTTAGGGACTTATATCCAAAAATTGACAATTGATTAAAATCAAATTGAAATAAAACGAAAATATAAACTAAAAAACTTTATTTTAAATTAAAAAAAAAAAAACATTTCCAATGGATAAAAATAACTAATTGATAACATTTTACTTATTTTTAAAGATTTATTGCTAACTTCATAGTGAATTTTAGTATGCAATACACAATACATCTTTTTTATATTTATTATTTACAAATAAACAAAGTCCCTAAAAAGAAAATAATCACTAAACACGTGTGATTTGATTGTGGTTATATTTGTGTGGTTAATTTTTTTGTTGGAAATTATCTTTATAAAGATGGGTACTGAAATTGTTGAGACATGTTTCCCTAGAGGCAGTAATAGACTCAAAAAACGTTTAAAAAGAGATGCCAGTCCTGATAATGTATGTAGAAATTGAATTTCATTTTCAAAAATTATACTGAATCGTGTTTGTAGCTGTTTTGTAGCAGAATAAAACCACCCAATGCAAAAAAGTCAAAGAAAAATAACAAAACTAAAAAACTGGTAGCTGAAAATGAATCAACAACGATTAATATTATGGGCACCTTATCGTATAATGTAAAATTTTAATATTTCTATATTTATAGATGTGTACCTACTTATTTTATTTACAGAAAATACAGGCTGGAATGATAATTCTTGGCTGTGTTAGAAAAATAAAAAATCTATCATTAGAAGTTGAATTACCTGGTTTAACATTCGCTAAAGTACATATAACATCGATAACAGACGAATTTACTAAACAATTAGCAAGCCATTTACGTGAAATGCAAGAAAATGATGAAAATTTCGATAAAAATAGTCCATTGAAGCGTTTAATTAACGTTGGTGATATAGTTCCAGTAAAGGTAATCAATGTTGAACAAAAAGATAACAGCACAGTTATTGAATCAACAATAAATCCAAAAGACATTAATAATGGTCGACGGTTAGAATCATTTAATAAAAATGTTTTAATCTGGGCCTGTGTACAATCAAAATTGGAACATGGTTATCAAATTGATGTTGGTGTGAATAATTGTCGTGCTTTTTTACCATTTAAAAATGTGAATGAAAACAAAAACTATGAAATTGGTACTCCACTTTGGTGTGTAATTCATAAAAGCGATACATCATCATCAAATACGTTTGCAATTTTACGTGTCAGTGCCAAAACGGAACATTTATTAAAATCCAAAGTAGATAAAATACAAAATTTGGACGATGCAATGGTTGGAATGCAAGTAGAACTATTTATAGAAAAAATAACGAATAATGGACTTGAAGGTAAATTTTTTGATGACTTTATCGGCTATGTGGATCAAAGCCAGTTGAAAAATCCATTGGATACACTTAAAAATTACAATCGATCACATTTGTTGAACGCTTTCATATTATATATTGAACCAGTTACGAAAATAACACATTTAACATTACGAAATTTCCATAATAATCGTCTGGAACCAAAATTGAACGTTGGCGATATAGTATCCGGTAATGTGTTGGCAAAAACCAATAATGGAATCTATTTAAAACTGAATAATAAAGAGAAAGGATTTGTTACAAATCGTAGATTGGTCAAAGCTTTAAATAAACCACTTTCAATTGATGTAACCGATATTGTACGTTTAAAATATCCAATTGGTAGTAAGCATTTATGTCGCATATTGGATTACAGTCAATTATTGAATGAATATGTGTGTACAGTTGAATCGCAAATTGTTAAAACGAATCTATTCACTGCTGATAGTTTAAAAATTGGTCAGTTTGTGCAAATCACTGTGGATGATATTAAAAATGATGGATTAGTCGTGTCTTTAGGCAGTATTAAAGGATTCGTACCTAATATACATTTATCGAATGCACAATACACTGAAACTATAAAAAATAAGTTCTATATTGGCCAAAAAGTGAATGCAAAAGTTTATAATATTTGTGAAGATAATAATAATGTTTTGTTTACATTAAAAAAGGGTTTCGTTCAATCAAAAGATTGTTTATATAATTTTAATGACATTACTACTACTGTTATTGATAAACATTATACGGGAATGATTGTAAATACATCACAAAAGGGTGCATTGGTTGTGTTTTATGGTAATACAAGAGGCTGGTTGCCAGCAAGCGAAATTAAAGTCGATCCAACTGAATACTTTTTTTATGGACAAATTGCACAATTTAAAATAATCAAAAAATCTAATAACGGAAAGTTATTGTTAAGTTTACTAATGCAAAATGATATAAAAATGGAAATAAACGTTGGTCAAAAACATACTGGAATTATAACGAAAATTAATGAAAGCGAAATTGAATTAAACATTAAAAATAAGGATGGTATTTCTGGTATTTTACCAATTTATCATTTAAGTACAACACCAGACATTTGTCGACTAATTTTAAACACTTATAAAATTGGAGATGAAATTGAGAATTTGATTTGTGTGAGAAAAGAACCTTTAACATTTTCTCGCAGAGAAAGTCAAGCGTTGGAACGGAGTAAAATAAAATTATATAAATTCGATCAATTAAAACAAGGCATTTTGTTGCGTTGTTCGTATATGTATACTGCCAAAAATGGTATATATGTTTATCCACTGATCAAACATTATACAGAGCGTGTTTTAATTAAATTCGACGATATTGTTAACAGACATTATAAACCACATGAAAATATTACAACGAAAATTGTGGAATTTGATGGACAAACGAAAACTTTAACATTATCAGCAAAAATTCAAGATGTATTCAACAAAAAGATTGAAGTGAGCAATTTTATTTTTTACATCTATTAATTAAATTCATCTTCTATTTTTTTTAGTATTCCGTTAAGTTGTTTAGTGAATATTTAAAAGATTTCAACAATATAATAGCATTTAATAAGAAAAACAATTCGCCATTATGCAAATATAATCCAGGTGAAAAAATTAATTGTAAAATTGACAAACTAGGCAAACACGGCGGCTGTTCCATAAAATTACCAAATCAAATAAACGGTATAGCTGTTCCATATTTATGTCCGGACAATTTAAAAGTCAACCAACAAATTGACGGTATCATATTATCATATGATTTCAATAACAATTTTGTTGATGTTTGTATAAAAAAGACATTTTATAATCGTATAAATCATATACAGAATGGCGATGTGTAATGAATGATTCGTTAACATCATTTGTTGTTGTTGAAAAACTGTTAGTTAAAGATCGTTTTATTATTGGTTTGTTGAACAGTAATGCAAATCGTCAATTTGTTTATATACCATTATATTTGCATGAAAATGATATCATTGGTTGTCATGAGTATTATAAAGAGAACAAGTTTAAGATTTGTTTATGTGGAAAAGTTGGTAATTATATTATTGGTATAAATAAACGTTTATTTATTAAATTAGAAAAGGAATATAAACGTTCTAAACTTGTTAAAAAATCTGAACAACTTCAAAATACAAAAGAGACAGTGTCAGAGGAAGAAGAAGTGGAAGTTGAAGAAGAAGAAGTGGAAGAAATTGAATATGAAGAAAAGAATACAATTAATTTACAAGAAATTAAACAAAAACAGGATAATTTAATGCCAATAGTCAAAGCTAGTGAATATAGTAATAATAATGGCGATTTGAAACCGATTTTACCGGGTATTGCATCGTTTTATAGCAGCAGCAGCACAAATTCCAAAGAAATAAAAGAAGAATCATCTTCGGAAGACAGTGATAATAACGACGATGATGAAGAGGTATTTCCAAATGAAATAATAAACATTTGGTTATAATAATAATAATAATGTTGTTTTTTTTTTTGGCCTTAGAAACAAGTGGTGAAAAAGAAAAAAAAACTAACACCAAAAGAACGTAATGATATGGCACGTGAAGAAGAAGAACGTATTCGAAAAATTGAAAAAGATTTAGCCGATTCAGCATTACAACCACAAAATGCTGAACAATTTGATCGTTTATTACTTGCTAATCCAAATTCATCAATATTATGGACACGTTATATTTCATTTCATATTTCAGTACGTATAAAATAC